>JAODAL010045265.1:0-32101 GCA_025379985.1 Phyllomedusa bahiana | reverse complement strand
AAAAGGGGTTGCCCAAAAAAGGGGGTTTGAAGCTATGTTAAAATCTTTCAAAAAACTTCTTTTGCAAATATGCCAGTTAAAAAAAAAAAAAGCCCAAAACCCTTTTTTCATATCCCTGCCTTGCCCACAGCATGACCCAAACCTGCAGCCCCCAAAAATTTTAAAAATGCCAAAAGAGTTTTAACCCAAACATTTATTAACGGGACTTTAAATACCCCCTGCCTTTGCCCAGCATGACCCCCAAAACCCATCCCCCCCTTTTAAAAAGGGCCCGGGAAAAAGGGGTCTTTAAAACCACCTTTTTAGTTCCACTGGACATTCTTACCTGTCCGGGGCCACAGCAGACCCCAAACCCGGGCTGACCCCAGTTGTGCCAAAAAGGTTTTCAACCACCATTTTAGTTACTGGACAAAATGTCCCTTTTCCCCTTGAAAGTTTGGGGCCCCTCCGTATGATGTGGACCAATGAGCTTCACTTGGAAAATGGGGGTTTTAGCCCGGTTCCCCCCGGGTGCCCTTTTTCTTGGCATTTTTTTTCATTTTACTCAATTTGCGGAAAAATTGTCTCGGGACTTTGTTTTTTTCGTGCTCCTACTCCATGCCCCTCTGAATAACCTCATCGGGTCAATTTCCTGTACCTCCTGTACATTCAGGGGAAATTTTTTTAACACTATTTTTCAGAAATTTTTTATATTTAAATTCTAAAAAAACACATTTTTAAAATGGGATGGAACCCCACTGTCTTTGTTTCTCTTTTTTAATTGTAAAAAATGGTTTGTCTCTTAAGGGATTGATAGCTTGTTTTAAAGAACTTCAAAACAAGTCTTTTTGCAATATGTGCCCTTAACTGCCTCCCTACCTGTTTCTGACAGCACCAACCCTTGGCCCCCTTTTGGGAAATTGTGAAAACAAAGTCTTTTTAGAAAAAAATTTTTTTTTTTAAATAGGCCCTGTTATACTGCAGTACAGAAAAAATGCCCCAAAAATTCAAAGGAGACCCTTGAGCCACTTTGGACAATTTGAAGAACAAATTTGTTAGAAACAACATTTTTTATAATAGCCCCTTAGTATAGCTGATCACAGCAAAACCCCCAAAAATTCAAAGAGACCCTGACCATTTTGGGACAATTGGAAAAAAAATGTCTTTTGAAAAAACATTTTTTTTAAAATAGGACCTGTAGTATTGCTGCTTTTAAAAGATTCCCAAAAATTTTAAAAAAATGATTTCTCAGCCCTGAAAAATTGTGAGGAGAAATCCCATTTTAGAACCCACATTTTTTTCCAAAAGGGACCATGATTTTGCTGATCCACGCAACATGACCCCAAAAATTTTTAAATTACTTTCTCACCATTTTAAAAAATTGTGAGGGAGAAATGCCACTTAAAAGCCACATTTTTTGTTCCAAAGGACCCTAATTTTTAGCTGTATCTACGCAACGACCTCAAAACATTGTCAATGCGAAAAAAATTTTAAAGATAAAGTGAGTAAAGGAATACGGTGTTTTCATAAAACCGCTGTCTTTTACAGTCCCTCACAGCAAAACCCGCAAAATGAATGTGGGAAAAGAGAAAAAAATTGCAGAGAAATGATCATTTTTAAAAAAAAATTTTCAAGAGGACCATTTCTGTTTGAAGAGAAAAGTGAATAGACGGGAACAATCGGGGACCTCGGCAATTGGGCCACAACATCATCAAGATCCTGCCTGATTCATCGATGAAAGTCAACGATCCACATTATCTGTGGAACCCGGGTGCTTTGTCTTAATGACTCCTCCCGCTGTGCTGAAGGGCCCCTCAGATATGGCCGCGCTGGGCAGGACAACACCTCTATGGGGCGAGCGAGTCGGGGGATTCGTCATTTTGGATACCCCGAAGTCTTTGGGGCCGGAAAAATACAAAAACATCGGGCTTGGACCAGAAGTCGTGCACCCTGATCTTAAAGGTCTCTGTGTGTTGGATGTGTGCCGCATTGCATGGTTTTTGGGAGTGGAAATAAAGATTGCCAGAGGTCACCCCTTAGGTTCTGCCCACCTTGCCTGCTGCGCCGCAGGGTACTTGGCACCTATGTGTACGTCGCTGATGTTGTTCCACCGGAATTTGAAGAACGTGAAGAGAACAACGATGTCCCAGTTTATCATTCAGCGGTCTCATTTCCTGCATTTTATTCCTTTTTGGGTGGGGGGAAGGGAAATGTGATTTTTGTTTTGTACCGGGGATCCCGGAGGTGGCCCCCAGTAATGTGTTCATTTTGATGGGCCCTTTAAAGCGAGGATCATGTTGGGGAAATGGGGGCATCCCAAACACTTTATTGAGAGAGGAGCCTTTATTTCCCAAACCTCTTTGGTCAGGGGCACTAAAATGATCTTTTTATTTTCCTCCCCGCCTCAAATTCGCGCCAACCTCTTTCCCAAAGGGAGGGAGTCGTAACTCGGTGTCTGGGAAAACCTCCCCCTCCTCCACTTCCTCCGGCAAGCTTCAACACAGCCCACTTCCCGGAAAGAGCCCCTGAGAGCTAATGCGCTGCCCTTTCCTGCCCTGGACCCCCGAACCCCTGCCCAAGAAGACCGATAAAAATTTAGAAACTGTCGGGGGCCCTTTTGGATTGAGGGGAAAAGGCTCTGTGTCGCATTTTGTCCGTCTCCCCTCCGTCATTGTGGGATCTGATGTTTCAGATGTCCAAAGACTTCCAAACTAAGACACCCCAATGCTATGCTGACAAGGGCATGTCCGCACTGACCATTTTGGTGGCTTCTTCAAAACTGGCAAGGTGGTGACAGAGCCTCTTTCACTGCCCTCACTTCAGTGGTCAACACCGTGGTCCGACGCTGCTTGTAGGCCATGTGCACTTCGTACTCGTAATGGCATTGCGCTGCTGCACAATTGTTTTAGCTGAGCATGTGGAGGTGGAATTCGGGTGTTTGACGTCAACACTGAGACGGTTACCGGGGAGGCGAAGCTGATGCTTGCAACGCAGCAGCGGGTCGATAGCAGGGTTCGTGATACGGCGGAAGTGCAATCTTAGGACCTTCGAGCCTTCTTAAGAAGGCAGTCCAGACCCGGGTTAGCTCTTTTAGAAATTTGGTCGACCAGGTTCATTGGAATGTGCCAGGCAAGGGGATGTAGCTCAGCCTACGACATTCAGGCTTTTGGCTCTTTGGGATGGTTTTGGGGGGTTAAAGTGTTCTATGCTCCAAACTGGAGACAGAAGGCTGGCTTGCTTGAATGGCCGCTGGATGGCGTGCAGGTCGTCAAACGGGGAGGAGAAGGGGTAGGGATGGGTCTCTGGTGGTGCTGGTGGTACTCGGGCGGACGTGGAGGTGATTAGGAGGGCTGATCCCTGATATGACTCTGAGGAGACATGGGCAGCTGGGAACACTTGGTGGTGGGGAGGAGGAGGGAGGCGGAGACAGAGGGTGTGTCAGGTGTAGGAGGCTCGGCGTCGGTCTGGCCTTTTTGGCCAAGTGTTGCCTAATTTAACTCATGCATTCGCTGCATGTGACTAGACCATGTTGGTGGTGGTTAAACACCTTAAGGTTCTTGCTCTACTTACTGCCGTTTTACGGAAAAGGCGGCTTTATGACATCGCTGGAGTGAATCAGAGGCTTTGCCTCACAGATGGCCCAGGCTGAGAGGTCCTGGAACCTTTTTGACGGCGGATAAGCGAAGGGAGCGGGGGTTTACGCTGACCGTGGCTGTCGGACTCATATCAGGTGGACTTCTGCGCACCGCCCTCTCCTTTTTGAGGCGGAAACCAGTACTGACACTACCCCATCGTTTCCTCCTGTCAGTTGATGAAGCGCTCGCAAGCAATTTCTGCTAAAAGACACGTTGTGATCCGCATTGTCGTTCATCATCCTCTCAACACAGGGGACTTCGTCGTACTCGACATCTGCATCCAGGGAGCTGCGGGCTAAGCAAGAGGGACTGCAAGGCGTTGCCGACCGCCCGGGATGTTTGCGATTGACCGGGCTTCCTCCCTCCTCTGTTGGCATCAGTAACTTGGGCGTCAAGAGCAGAAGAAAGATCATCTCTTCTTTGGGCCTCTTGATCTTTTGACATTCCTTCTGTCCCCAACCGCATTTTGTCATCAAAGAGGTCTTTCAGAAAATGGATTATCCCAGTGGTGGGTACACGAGGTTGACATTTGGGCTGCTTCATTTTGGACGGATGCTGATGATGCTGATGACGGACATTTTGTGGCGTGACTGGGAGGACGAGGACAGGTAAGACTGCTGGATGCATGTTGCTTTTAATACACTAAGACAGATTGGCGCGCTGTTGTTACTGAGATTCACAGGCGGCCCTGACCCAGCGATGACAGGCTGAAGGCCTACAACGGATAACGATCCGCTGGCAATGAGTGTTGTCGCCAGCACTGAAGGAGCACCTTTCTCGTACTTCTACATCCATGGTCCTACCCCCTCATTTGCTGCTTACCACCTGAATTTCGCTCATGTTCAGAATATAAATATTTAGAGAAGGTATGGAAGAGTTTTGGGAAGTCTCTTATTAAAGCATGCAAATCAAGCTATTCTCATTTCCTCAAATCAAAACAAAAATTGCTGTATTCACATTTAACTGCAAAGTAGACTATCAACAAAGCTGGCCTGACGCCAAGTGAAAAAAACAGTATTTGAAAATGTATTCGGATAATACTAAGGTTATTTTTTGGCATCTATCCATTCACCTGTGGTAATCTACTACAATTGCTGGATTCAAATTTAATGCAAGGTGGCCTCTAATCAGAAATATGGGACTGGGGCAAAAGTGCAAAAAAACACGTTCTGTAATTTATTAGGATATTAAAAAGGTATTTTTTGGCACCTATCAATTCACTGTGCGTGACTAAAAATTGCTGTATTCAAATTTAAACTGCAAAGTAGATCTAATCAACAAGCTGGCTGCGCCAAAGTGGAAAAAACACGTTATCTGAATGTTTTCGGTTATAACTAGGTATTTTTGGCACATTCGAATTCCAATAGTGGTGAACAAATTTTGCTGTATTCACATTTAAGTGCAAGTGGCCATCAATGTACAAAGCTGTAGTGCGCCAAAGTCAAAAACACGTATCTGTAATGTATTCGGATAATAAAAGGTCATTTTTTGGCACTATCAATTCACCTGTGTGTGACTACAAAATTGCTGTATTCCAATTTACTGCAAAGTAGATCTATCATACAAAGCTGGCCGCGCCAAAGTGAAAAAACACGTATTGTAATGTATTCGGGTTAATACAATGGTATCTTTTGGCACCTTTCAATTCACCTCTGGTGACTAACATAAATTGTGTATGCAATTTAACTGCAAAGTAGATCTTATCAACAAGCTGGCCTGCGCCAAAGTAAAAATACGGTATCTGTTTTGTATTCGGGATATATTCAAGGTATTTTGGACCTTTCAATTCACCTGCGGTGTCAACAAAATTGCTGTATTCACTTTAAGTGCAAGCTGCTCACAATGAACAAAGCTGTAGTGCGCAAAGTTCAAAAAAACGTATCTGTAATTTTTCGGATATTAAAAGGTATTTTTTGGCACCTATCCAATTCTCCTTGTGTATGGAAACTACACATTGCTGGATTCAAATTTAATGCAAGCGGTGGCTCTATCAGCATCTGGACTGGGCAACAAAAAAAAAAAAGTGCAAAAAACACGTATTCTGTAATGTATTGGATAAAATAAAAGGTATTTTTTATGGACCTTTCAATTCACCTGTGGTGCTACTAATTGCTGTTATTACAAATTTAACTGCAATAGTAGATCTATCAACAAAGGGTGGCTGCGCCGAAAGTGCAAAAACAAGTATCAGATAATGTATTCGGTAATACAAGGTATTTTGGCACCTTTCATTCACCTGCGGTGACTACAAAATTGCGTGATATTCACCATTTAAGTGAGGTGCCTCAATAACAAAGCTGTAGTGCGCGAAAGTAAAAAAAACAGTATCGTAATGTATTGGATAATATAAGTTTTTTTCTCGGCACCTATCCAATTCCCTGTGGTGACTACAAATGCTGTATTCACATTAATTGCAAGGTGCTCAATGACAAGCAGTAGTGCGCAAAAGTAAAAAAACCACGTGTATCTGAAATTTATCGGATTTAATACAAGGTATCTTGGCACCTATCAACACTGTGCTGACTACAAAATTGTGGATTCTAATTTAACTGCATGGTGGATATATCAACCAAAGGTGGAATGGCAAAATTGAAAATGACCATATCTGAACTGTTATATGGATTATTAAAGTGAGGTTTTGCAACCTAACAAGAGACCATGCAGTTACTAGAAAAGATGTGTATCCTCATATAAGTTCAGGTGCTCAATATGCAGGAAATTTTCAATAGAAAAAGTTTAATAATAAAGCTTTTGCAGTGCAATGTCTACCCACTAAGTATTGGTAACTTTATCCAGTATTCTTTCTGAGAGCTCTGTCTGTGTTCGCCGCGGGGCCCCCCCCTCACACGCTCCCCCGTCGACATTACAGCGGTAGATGGCTCCTTTAAAATTCTTACTAATACATAAATTCTCTCCAATCTTAATCTAAATAAGTTGTAGATCACAGCTAACAGTTGAGCTTTCTCTGTGAAGAAATAGATTAATTTCGCTGAGCTGTTTGGAACTCAGCAGAGCGGCACGTCCTATGCTCTGAGTCGCTGAGAGGCCACTGAGGCAGAACAGGAAGGGTGTTCTATGTAAACGCGGTCATTGTGATTTTTCCAGCAATCGCAACATTTACACATCCCAGTCATAATCGTCGCACACACATCTACCTGCTCTATTCTGAAAGCTGATTTGCTGGCCGCCAAAATGACAGGAAGCGCGAACAATCCGCGATCTTATAGATTGATGCAAAGATTTTAACCCTAATTTATTGCATGTTCTAAAAATTTCGATCAACATAAAACTGTGCCGATTTCAACTTTGTCGTTTAACGCTCAACACTATGATCACACGATCTTTTAGGTGAAACATCTTCGCATAATCTATTAATATGCGCATTTTCGGGTGCTTCCTGTCATTTTGGGGCCAGCAAATCAGCTATTACACATACTAAGAGCATAGAGCAGGGTGAGCTGGGTGTGCGATCGTCATGACAGTGTTGTGTATGGTTGCATTGGCTGGAAAAATCACATGACTCGTTTTGCATAGAACAACGTTTCGTTCATCATCAGTGTTTCTAGTGTCTCTCACTAGATCCAGGAGTGTGCTAGGTCTCTTATCAATACAGCTCAAGCTCAGAGATACAATTCTTCTCTTTATTCATACAGACCACATGATTTTAGCTGTCGATCATTAGGAATATGGTTGATTAGTGTAATTTCCGCTCTTTAGTTAGTTAGAGACTTTTAAAGAAAGCATTAGCGCTGTACAGATGCTGGGGGGGGGGGGGAGGGTTGTGGCGGCACGTCTGGCGAACACAGACAGGCAGGCAGGCAGCTTTTGAAAGGAGAGTGTATATTTGTGCAGCCCAGACTCTGCTTTGAACCTGATTGAAATGGCTTTTTTTTTTTACCAGTTTTGCCAGCACCATCTCGGACCTGTGGTGAAGTAGTACCTTTTATTTTGTGATGCCAGAATTGTTCAAAGGGAACCCACCCTTTATTAATTAGGATACAGCAATTTGCTAGTATCTGCTATTGTATTTAAACCCACCTTTTATTATCCATATAACTTTTAAAAAGGGTGTTTTTCACTTTGGCACAGCCCAGTTTTGATCAAAAATACATAATATGGCTCTGCACATACAAAAACATTTTTTGAAAAAAAATAAGCATAGGTGCACACTGGCGAGGCAATAACATACATATATTCCAAATGCCAGCAGCACACTATAAACTAAGAAAACATCAGAGGCATATAGCTTCATCACTGGACGAAGAGGAAGATGATGGGGTAATGTCAGTACACCTCCCGCCTAAAAAAGGGAGAGTGCAAGGTCGCACTAGTCCGTGATGATTATTCCGACAGCCCGATCGCGGATACACGCCTCTCGCTTATCGCCGTCAAAAAGGTCCAGGACCTCTCAAGCCTGGGCCTTTTTCAAGCAAGCCTCTGATTCACCCAGTGATGTCATATGCTGCCACACCGATGCCGGGCTTCCAACCACTGTCACACCCTCTGTCTCCGCCTCCTCCTCCTCCGCCACCACCAAGGCGTTCTCAGCTACCCATGTCTCACAGAGTCATGATCATGGATCAGCTCGCTTCAGCTCCACCATCGCCGTTTCCACAGCACCACCAGAGACCATCCTACCCCTTTACCTTTCAGCTTGTTTGACGGACCTGCACGCTGTACAGTGGCCAGTCCAGCAGCCCGCCTTTTGTCTACCAGGTTTTGGGAGCAGAGAAACACATTACTCAAACCATCCCAAAGCAAGCCTGACTGTTGGCATTTGCCAGTCTTTTGGGCCTTGGAAATTGTTGCCTTTCCAATTGGTGGACACGATGTTTATTTTTTTTCCCATAATTTATATATATTTAACTTCGGTTTCCAGCACCGTCATGGCCCTTGCCTGCCCCAGTACCAGATGCGAGCAGGCATTTATTTTCCAGAAAAGCCGTCTGCCTGGCCAGCGACGTGTCATCTAAAATTTCAGCGCGTTGTCTTCATCTGTGTCCGGCAAAGTCCATCTGACCACGACACATGGACTAGTAAGCACGGCCAAAGCCGCTATATCTGAGCTGTGTGGATGTCTATGGTGGTAACGGTGGCTCTCAGGCTCGGCGCACGCTCTTCAAAAACTCAGGGATTGTGCAGGGTTCTTTTCCCCATAAGGTCCTTCTGTGGCATCAACACGCCCAGAGAAAGAGGCCGGTTGAAATTAATCTGAATTGGGAACGTCCACACACAGGTCAGGAGGCTGTGGAGGCTCTCGCAAACGAGACGAGCGCTGGCTGGGTGCCAAGAACATAGTGCAGGCAAGGTGGTGTGCGATAACGGGCGACATCTGCTGGCTCGCATTAAGTCGTTAGGATGTCACATCCCTTAGCTGGCACATGTCATGAAACTGTCTTTCGGTAATTCTAAAGCGCTACCCAGGTCTGGACTGTGCTGAGGAAGGCTTGAGGTCTGTGGCTCACAGCTTCTGCCGTTCGCACTGCTTCGTCCCGCCTGGCTACGTTGCAGCGTCAGCTGGGACCTCCCCGATTAACCATTCTCATTGTTGCGTGGAAACACGCCTGAAATTCCACCCTCACATGCTCCAGCGATTGTGGCAGCAGCGCAATGCCATTACGCAGTACGAAAGTGACACATGGCTGACAAGCAGTGGTGCGGAACCCTCGGGGAATGAGCCCACTGAGAGGTGGAGGCAGGTGAAAGAGCTCTGCACCATCCTTGCCAGTTGTGAAGAAGCCACAAACTGGTCGTGCGGACATATGCCTTGTCAGCATGAGCATTGTGGTGATTAGTTTGGAACGATCGATGGACACTCTGAAATCAGATCCACAAGGACGGAGGAGGAGCGGACACAAATGCAGACACAGAGCCTTTTCTCGTCGATCCACCAGGGCCGACAGTTTCTCAATTTTATCGGTCTTCATTATTTTTTTTTTTTTTTTTTTGTTTTTTTTTTTTTTTTTTTTTTTTTTTTTTTTACCCCCCCCCCCCCCCCCCCCCCCCTTTTTTTTTTTTTTTTTATTTTTTTTTTTTTTTTTTTTTTTTTTTTTTTTTTTTTTTTTTTTTTTTTTTTTTTTTTTTTTTTTTTTTTTTTGTTTTTTTGGCAGTGGCTCGGGGTCCAGGGCTTGTGCAAGGCGGCGCTAGCTTCAGGGTACAGCATCTGAGGCATGTCCAGGCTTGTGTTGAAGCAGTGCGGAGGAATACGGAGGAGGTGAGGATGAGGTATTCCTGGACACGAGTTACCGAACGCCCGCCTTGGAAGAGGTTGGCACAAATTTTGAGTGCAGAGGAGGAAAATGGGGAAGATCTGTTTGCTTAGTGCCTCGACCCAGGGCTTGGGAATCAAGGCTCCATCTCTCACATGAGTTGCTTGGATTGTCCATTTTTCCTCCACATGATCCTCGTATAAAGGCCATCAAATGAACACAGTTACTGGGTGGCAACCCTCCTTATCACAGGGAAACCAGCATTACTCAGCACTTTCCTTCTGTATGAAAGTAGCCTCAAGGGCTATCCTGTCCTTGTGGGGGTTCAAATTCTCTTAAAAATCACAAAGGGTGCAACGAGACAAACCAATCACATCATGCCTTGCTGCTATGAAAATGCTTTCTGATTTTATTCACAAGAATGGTGGTTTTTTATACACTTTGCAAATGAGTAGATAAGAGGCATCACATGTAGTGGCTGTGAGGGTCTATTGGCACGTTCCCTTAACTATTGACCCTCCTCCAGCATCAGGAAATGGTCTGAACACAGGGGTGTAAACTTCTGATAGGCGCCATACAAATACTACAGGCGGCATTTTGTTTAACATATTAAATGACAAAAAGATATACATACAGATTTTACATGCTGTACTAGATAAGTGGTGCTATTATGTATATATATTTTATAGTATATGTGAAGGTATATAATAACTGTGTTGATCGTTTTTTTCGACAAGTTGAATCGGCAAGGTTTTTATGGTGATCGAAATTCCAGATCATGCGATAATTAAGGTTAATATCTGTGCATCATCTATTAAGATCGCGCTTTTTCGGCGCTTCCTGTAATTTTGGCGGCCAGCAAATGAGATTACGAATAGAGCAGGGTGAGTTGTGTGTGCGACGTATGACTGGGAGGTGTCTGGTGCATTGGCTGGAAAATCACAAGACCTGTTTTACATAGAACTGCGTTTCATGTTTCAGCTCTGAGTGTCTTCAGGTCTCATAGGGATAGGACCTGCGCTCTGCTGAGGCCAAACAGCTCGTGTGAAATTAGTCTGTTTCCTGCCAGAGATAAACCTCTCTATTAGCTGTGATCCTTCCATTTTTGTTAGATTCGGGGGATTTGAACTTCTTATGTAGTTAGCTAGAGAATTTTAAGAAGAATCTACCACGGTAAATTCAACGGCGGTGGGAGGGGGGGTGGGGTGGGGGGTGGGCCCGCGGGCGCAACACAGACAAGCTCTATCTATAAGAACACTGGATAAAGTTCACCAAGACTATGTAGAATTGTAGGGAATATCTTTATTATAACAGTTTGCTATTGAAATTATTTTGGATATTGGGCAGCCTGAACTTATATTGGATAACATCATTTCTAGTAACTGCAGGTCTCTTTGTTAGCTGAAAAAACTCCACTTTTATTATCAGTATACATTTCAAGATAGGTGTTCATTTCAATTTTACCCCTATACAACCTGCTGAATGGTGATATATCCACCTTGCACTTAAATTACAAACAGCAACTTGTAGTCAGCACAGGTGGTTTTGTTGCCAAAAAATTACGTAGTATCGTACGAAAAATCACAGTTACGCTGTTTGTTGACTTTTGCGGCTCCCAGCACTGTCATTGGACGCAGCATCTACGTAAATCTTAAAAACAGCAATATCTATATCACCAAGTGAATTGAAAGGTGCAAAAAATACGTCTTATTATATCAAAACATAAACAGTTACGTGTTTTTGCTTTTGCGCACCAGCACTGTTTAATTGACGCAGCTTTACGTATACTTAAAACAGCAATTCGTATTCACCACAGTGAATTGAAAGGTGCAAAAAAATACCGTTTATTTATCAAAAACATAACAGTTACGTGTTTTTTAAGTTTTGCGCACCCAGCACTGTTCATTGACGCAGATCTACGATAAATCTTAAAAATAGCAATTCTATATTCACCACAGGTGAATTAAGGTTGCAAAAAAATACAGTTTGATTATATCAATAACTATCAGTATAACGTGTTTTTTGACTTTTGCGCAACTCAGCACTGTTCATAGACGCCGCGATCTACGTAAATCTTAAAACAGCAATTCTATATCACCACAGGTGAATTGAAAGGTGCAAAAAATACCGTTTATTATTATAAAACTAACGTCTACGTGTTTTTTGACTTTTGCGCACACAGCACTGTTCATTGGACGCACCATCTACGTAAGATCTTAAAACAGGCAATTTTATATTCACCCACAGGTGAATTGAAAGGTGCAAAAAATACAGTTTATTATATCAAAACATAACAGTTTACGAGTTTTTTGATCTTTTGCGCACCGCACTTGTTCATCGACGCAGCATCTACGTAAATCTTAAAACAGCATTCTCATATTAACCACAGGTGAATGAAAGGTGCAAAAAATCAGTTTATTATATCTAACTAACAGTTAGTGTTTTTTGACTTTTGCGCACCCAGCACTGTTTTCATTGACGCAGATTACGTAAATCTTAAACAGCAATTCTATATTCACCACAGGTGAATTGAAAGGTGACAAAAATACAGTTTATTATATCAAAACATCACAGTTACGTGTTTTATGACTTTTGCGCACAGCACTGTTCATTGACGCAGCGATCTACGGTAAATCTGTAAAACCCAGCAATTCTATATTCACCCAGGTGAATTGAAAGGTGCAAAAAGAAAATACCGTTTATTATATCAAAACATCAAACAAGTTACGTGTTTTTTTGACTTTGCGCACCAGCACTGTTCATTGACGCCCAGTCATATACGTAATCTTAAAAAACAGCAATTCTATCATTCACACAGGTGAATTGAAAGGTGCAAAAAATACGTTCAATTATATCAAACATAACGTTACGTGTTTTTTTTTGGACTTTGCGCACCCAGCACTGTTCATTGACGAACAAGCATCTACGTAAAATCTTTAAACAGGCAATTCTATATTCCAACCACAGGTGAATTGAAAGGTGCAAAAAAAATACAGTTTATTATATCAAAACATTAACAGTTAAGTGTTTTTTGACTTTTGCGCCCACCAGCACTGTTATGACGCAGGGGGGGGGCCCATTCTACGTGAATCTTAAAAATCAGCAATTTCTATATTCATCACAGGTGAATTGAAAGGTGCAAAAAAAATAACAGTTTATTATATCAAAACATAACAGTTAACGTGTTTTTTGACTTTTGCACACCCAGCACTGTTCATTGACGCAGCATCTACGTAAATCTAAAACAGCAATTCTATATTCACACACAGGTGAATTGAAAGGTGCAAAATAATTACCGTTTATTATACCTAATAAGATAACAAATACGTGTTTTTTGGAACTTTTGCCCAGTCCTGATTTCGTTGATAGGACACCTTGCAGTTAAATTTGAATCCAGCAATTTTGTTTTGATTAGAGGGATTTGAGAAATAGCTGTGATTTAGACGGTCTTTAATAAGAGACTTTCCAAAATCATTCCATAACCTTCTCAAATTTTTATATTTACTGAACATGGAGCGAAAATGCACGGTGTAAAGCGAGCAAAGAGGGGGGTAGCACATGGAGGTAGAGGTACGAGAGAGACGAGAAGGTGGTCCTTCCAGTTATGGCGGTAACACGCATGCCAGCGGGGATCTGTCAGTTGCAGGACCGTCAGGCCTGTCATCGCTGGGTCAGTGCCCTGTGAATCTAAGTAACGAACAGCGTCGCCAATCTGTCCTTCAGTGGTTAATGCAACCTGCATTAGCGTCTTACCTCATCGTCCTCGCCAGTCACGCCACAAATGTCGTGAGTCATCAGCATCATCGCATCCGTCCAACATGAAGCAGACCCAAATGTCAACTCGTGTACCGCACCACTGTGGATAAATCCTCATTGTCTGAAGACCTGTTGATGACAAAATGCGGTTGGGGTCAGAAGGGCCATGTTAAAAGATACAAGGGATGATTTAGTCTGCTCTGAACGGCCAGTTACTTGATGCCATCAGAGGGGTGAAGGAAGCCGGTCAATCGGAAAAATCCCGGGCGGTCTGGCAACGCTTTGGAGTGCCCCTTTGCTGTCGCCCGCAGCTTCTGGATGCAGAAAGTCAGGACGACCAAGTCTCCTGTGTTGATGAGTAGATGATGATGACGACATTGCGGATCCTTCCTGGTCCTTTTTCCGCAGAATTTGCTTGCGAGCGCTTCATCAGTGGACGAGGAGGGAAGACGATTGGGGTATTTTGTGTCAAATAAGGGTCCCGCCACAAAAAGGGATGAGGGCGGTCGCAGAAGTTCCGCTGATATGATTCCGCCAGCCACGGTCAGCGCAAACCCCGCTCCTCGCTCTATCGCCGTCACAAAAAGGTCCAGGACTCTCAAGCCTGGGCTTCTTTGAGCAAGCCTTGATTACAGCGATGTCATATGCCCGTAAACGCAATAAGTAGAGGCAAGAAACCTTAAGTGGTTAACCACCACCAACATGTTAGTCACAGCAGCGAATGCATGAGTTGAAATGGAGGGAACAACTTGGCCAAAAAGAAAGGCCAGACCGACGCCGAGCCTTCACCACTGTCACACCCTTGTCTCCGGCCTCCTCCTACTCCGGCCACCACAAGCGTTTCTCAGCTGCCCATGTCTCTAGAGTCATGATCAGGGATCGAGCCTCCACCGTCGCACGAGTACACCAGGCACCACACGAGATCCTATCCTACCTCTCCTTCCTGCCAAAAGTTTTGACGACCTGCCTTGCCGTACAGCGGGCCAGTTCTAAGCAGCCAGCCTTCTGTCTTCCAGGTTTGGGAACAGAAGAAACACTTACCCAAAACATCCCAAAAGCCAAAAGAACTGAACGATCAGCATTAGCCAGGCTTTTGGCTTGGAAATGTTGCCTCTCGTCTGGTGCGACACAGATGGGTTCAGCCACGTCCATGGCCCTCGCTTGCCCCAATACCAGATGCCTGAGCGCAGGCTTTCTTTGCCAGAAGAAGAAAATGCCGTCCCTGCCTGGCCAGCCACGTGTCATCTACAATTTCAGCGCGTTGTCTGCATCTGTGTCCGTAAAAGTCCATCTCACCACCGACACATGGACTAGTAAGCACGGCCAAGGCCGCTATATCTCTGTGACAGCTCACTGGGTGAGCTGGGTGGATGAGCTGGGTGGATGTCTCTGGGGGTGACGGTGGCTCTCAGGCTCGGCGCACGCTCTTCAAAACCGCAGGGATGGTGCAAGGGCTCATTCCCCCAAGGTCCTCTGGTGGCATCACGAGACCAGAGACACCAGGCCGTGTTGAATTTAATCTGCTTGCGAGACCGTCACACACAGGACAAGGAGCTTTTGCAAGGTGGTCGGCTCTAAGCTACGTGAGCCGAGAGGCTGGCTGGGTGACTAAGAACTATGGTGCCAGGCAAGGTGGGGTCGTGCGATAACGGGCGGAAAATCTGCTGGCCGCTTAAGATGGTACGGCTGGAGCACATCCCTTGCCTGGCACATGTCATGACCTTGGTTCGGCCAGAAATTTCTAAGAGCTTACCCGGCGTCTGGAATGCCTGCTGAGAAGGCTCGAGGTCTGAGTTCGCACTTCCGCCCGTTCGCACCCTGCTTGTCCCGCCTGCTGCGTTGCAGCGTTCAGCTCGGGCCTCCCCGTAACCGGTCTCATTGTTGACGTCGGCAACACGCTGGAAGAATTCCACCCTCCACATGCTCAGCGATTGTGGCGAAGCAAGCGCAATGCCAATTAAGCAGTACGAAGTGACACATGGCCTGGGACAGGCAGCGGTACGGACCTCGGGCGTGTTGAACCACCGACGTGTGGGGCAGGTGAAAGAGCCTTGCACCATCTTGCAGTTGTTGAAGAAGCCACCAAAAATGGTCAGTGCGGGGACAATGCCCTGTCAGCATGAGCATTGTGGTGATCTTGTTCTGGAGACGATCGTTGGACACTCTGAAACAACGTGTCCCGCCCCGCGACGGAGGAGGTGTAGGACACAGATGCGGACACGGAGACTTTCTCTCCGTCAAATCCACAAGGTCCGACAGTTTCACAATTTCATCGGTCTTCACTTAGGCAGTGGTTCGGGGTCCAGAGCTAGTGCAAGGTGGCGCATCAGCTCTCAGGGTACTATCTCAGGCCAAGTCAAGGCTGTGTTTTGAAGCTGTGCCGGAGGCGCGGGAGGAGGAGGAGGAGGTGGAGGAGGTATTCCTAGGACACTGATGTTACCGAGCGATCCCTGCCTTGGAAAGAGGTTGGCCGCGAATTTGAGGCGGAGGAGGAAGATGAGGAAGATCAGTTTTCTAGTGCCCTTCGACCCAGAGGCGTGGGAAATCAAGGCTCCATCTCTCACATGAGTGCCTTGGATGCTCCATTTCCTCATCCAACATGATCCTCGCATTAAGGCCATCAAAGATGGAACAACAGTTACTGGGTGGCCACCCTCCGGATCCCGGTACAAAACAAAAATAGCACTTTCCTTCCACCCACCCAAATAGAGAGTAAATTGCAGGAAATGGAGGACCTTGCTGATCTGATCAACTGGATGAACATCTGTTGCGTACTGCTTCACGTTCCCCACAGGTCACGGTGGAACAACATCAGCGACGTATGACCAGCAGCTAGAGTGCCAAGTAGGCGTACGGCAGCAGCAGGCAAGGTGGCAGAGGCCTTAATGGTGACCTCTGGCAATCTTTGTTTACCACCTCACCAACGTCATGCAATGAAGGGCACACATCTCAACACACAGAGATCAGTTAAGATCATGGTGCACGACTATCTGCATGTCCTCAACACTGATGTTTTTGCATGTGTTTACGGACCCAACTAGACTTCTTGGGTATCCAAATGCAAACGAAATGGCCCGAGCTGGCTCGTCATGCCAAGAGGTGTTGTCCTGCCTCCAGCAGCTCAGCGTCATGATCTGACGCGGACCTTCAGCCACTGCTGGAGGAACGTCATTACAGACCAAAACGCATCCGGCTTTCACAGATAATGGTGGGATCTTTTGACTTTCATCAAGATGAATCAGGCATGGATCTCTGCTGATGTTGTGGCCACAATTGGATGTCACCGAATTAGTCTGCCAGTCACTCTTCACATTTCCCTTTTCAAACGAGAAATGGGTCCTCTATGAAAACTTTTTTTTAAAATGATCATTTCTTACTGCAATTTTTATTCTCTTTTCCCAACCTGTTCATTTTGATGGTTTGCTGTTGAGGAGACTGTAAAAGACAGCAAGGTTCATGACAACACTGGTTTCCATTTACTCACTTTATCTACGAAGTTTTCGCATTGTCAATGTTTGAGGTCTTGTGCTGTGAGATTTACAGCAATGAATACATGGTCCTTTGGAACAGAAATGTGATTCTAAGTGGCAATTTCTCCCTCTCAATTTATTACAGGGCTGAGAGTCATAATTTATCATTTTTTGGGGTCATGTTGCCTGTGAGATACAGCTCAATAATTTGGTCCTTTGAAAAGAAAATGTGGCTTCTAAGTGGCATTTCTCTCTCACAATTTTAATAGTTGGCTGAGAAGTCATATTTTTATAATTTTTTGGGGTCATGTAGAGGCTGTTTTTTTTTGGGGGGGAGGATTTTTTTAACAAAAAAAAAGCAATAATCATCGGTCCTGTAACAGAATGTGGCTTCTAAGTGGCAAATTTATCCCTCACAATTTTAACAAGTGGCTGAGAAGTCATTTTTATAATTTTTTGGGTCCATGCTGCCTTTGAAATGCAGGCAATACATACATGGTTCTATTATAAAAAAAACATAATACAAAAAAAAAAATGTTGTTTCTAAACAGACATTGTTCTTCACCAATTGACAAAGTGGCTCAAAGGGTCATTGCTTTGAATATTTTTGGGGGCTATTTTGCGGTGACATTGCAGCTATACTACAGGTCCTATTCTAAAAAAAAATGTATGTTTCTAACAGACATTTTTTCTTTCACCCCCCCCAAAAAATTGACCATAGAGGCTCAAGGGTCATGCTGTTTGAATTTTTGGGGCATTTGGCTGTGACATGCAGCTATACTACAGGTCCTATTCTAAAAAAATTTTGTTTCTAACAGACATTTGTTCTTCACAATTGTCAGAGTGGCTCACAAGGGTGATGGTGCTGTCAGAAACAGGGAAATAGGTTAGGACACTGTTAAATGGACACATATTGCAAAATGACTCTGTTTTTTGCAAGATCTGTTAACATAGCTATTCAATCCCATTGTTATTGAGGACAACACATTTAATACAATGAAAAAATGAGAAGAAACAAAGACATGGTGGATTCCATCCTATTTAAAAATGTGTTTCTAGAATATAAAGTACTAAAAAACTTGCATGTACAAAATAGCTGTTAAAAAAATTCCTCTGAATTGTACAAGGGAGGGTACAGGAAACGTTGACCAGATGATAGGTTATTCAGAGGACATGGAGTATGGAGCACGGACAGAGTAACACAAATTACAGAGACCATTGTTATCAGCACGTGAGTAAAATGATGAAAGAAATGCAAGATAAGGGCACCTGGGTGTAACACGGAGCGTTACCCACCAGTATTTCAAGTGATAGTCAATTGGTTACACACATACGGAGGGGCGAAGCACTACCCAGGTATTGAACTGTGTACAGAGAAGCCTGGAGTTCTAACACTTTCCTGACTTCCGCACTCTGCTTCAGAACGACAGTTTTCCGTTGCTGCGTCATCAGCGGCATTTTAACCTGGCGTGGCGTGTTAATAGATCGACTGGACGCCACTGGGCTTTCACCGCCACCCACTGTAAAATCCGGGCCCCTGGGTCATGCTGTGGCCAGGACAGGTATAGTCAATGTCAGTGAAACTAAAAATGGTGGTTGGAAAGACTCCTTTTTCCGGAACTTTTAAATGTGGGGGTCATGCAGGTTTGGGGCTCAGATGTGGCCACAGGACAGTTATAGTCAATGCCCAGTTCAACTAAATTGGTGGTTGAAAAAAAAAAAAAAAAAAAAAGACTCCTTTTTTCGGCACTTTTTTATAAATTGGGGGTCCATGCAGGTTTGGGCTCATGCTGTGGCCCCAGGACAGTATTTTCAATGTCCAGTTCAACTTAAATGGGGTTGAAGACTTCCTTTTTCCGGCACTTTTAAATGTGGTGGGTCATGCAGGTTTCGTGGCTCATGCTGTTGGCCCAGGGCCACGGTAATAGTCAATGTCCACGTTCAACTAAAATCGTGGTGGATTGAACTGAAAGATCCTTTTTCCGGCACTTTTTAAATGTGGGGGTTCATGCAGGTTTGGGGCTCATTGCTGTGGCCCAGGACAGGTATAGTCAATGTCCCAGTTCAACTAAAAATGTGTGCGTTGAAAGATCCTTTTTTCGGCACCTTTTTAAGATGTGGCGGTCATCATGCAGGTTTGGGGCTCATTGCTTTGTGTGGCCCAGACAGGTTCAATTAGTCAAGTCAGTTCAACTAAATGGTGGTTGAAAGACTCCTTTTTCCGGCCCACTTTTTAAACGTGTGGGGGTCATGCAGTTTGGGGCTACTTGCTGCTGGCCCAGGACAGGTATATTCAATGTCCAGTGAACAAAAATGGTGTGAAAGATCCTTTTTCGGCAACTTTTTAAATGTGGGGGTCTTGCAGGGTTTGGGGCTCATGCTGTGGCCCAGGACAGGTATAGTCAATGTCCATTGAACTAAAATGGGTGGTTGAAAGACTCCTTCTTCGGACACTTTTTAAATGTGGGGGTCATGCAGGTTTGGGGCTCATGCTCTGGCCAGGACAGGTATAGTAAATGTCCGTTCAACTAAAATGGGGGTTGAAAGACTCCTTTTTTGCGGCACTTTTTAAATGTGGGGGTCATGCAGGTTTGGGGCTCATGCTGCGTTCTAGGACAGGGATATTCAAGTCCAGTTAAGTAACATGTTTGGTTCAAATTTCATACTCCCTTCGGGCCCACTTTTAAATTTGTGGGTGATGCAGGTTTTAAGGGTCAGGCTGTGGTACAAGACAGGGTTTAGTAAATGGTTCTGTGATTTTTTTTTCTGTGACTTTAATAACCTAAGTGTGTTGCCTAAGATGTAGCACGTATCCATTTGATGTTGTGGATGTTAATTTCAGCTTCTCCAGCCTTGTTTGGGTTTGTAATAATGAAGGTGTTGTTGCTTTTCCCATAGACTTTAATGGTCATCGCGCATAATCGATGCTCACTATCGAAAAACCTTATCGATAGCGGCGAACTATCGACTATCGATCGATCTCGATAGCCAACGCAATCGCTAAAACATACTCCTCTTACTAGGATTTCCTTGATCACGAAGACATTAGGGCATCCCCACGCGAAGGAGGGACTGTCTTCCGCGAGAAACGGTTCAGGACTAGAGATGGGCGAATTTCTCAAAAATTCGTTTCGCTCACTTCGCCGAATTTCCCGGCAAAATTAACTTCGGACCGAATTACTTTGGGACGAATCACGTTAAAAAAACAGCTATTTCAGGCTGCACAGAGCCTGCAAGATGCTTTGGGAACGTTGTGTCATGCTTAAATATGCAGAGGGAGCTTGGTTTGGTCTTCATTTCAATATTGTGTTTTAGTATGACACGCACATGGGCTGCCGCCGCTCTTAGAATCGCTTCACTATAAAATTCCCTGGGAATTAAGAGGGCAAAACTGACCAAAAAACTGGAAGGGGAATGTTGCCTGATAAAGTCATGCCAGCAAAAGCTGGAAAAAAACAAGTGAAGAGCTCAGGTGGAACATTAGGACAGAGTGTGGAGGTGACAGTGGCAGCCACAGCAGCATGAGGTCAGACACAATGACATTCTGGAGGTGGCAAAAACAGGAATAGGCCACAGAGTGGCACAATGACACAGTGTCTAGGTCACGGAAGCAGCCACAGCAGCAGCATGAGGTCAGAGAATGGCACAATGACATTCTGGAGGTGTCAAAAACAGGAGTAGGCCACAGAGTGGCACAATGACAGAGAGTGGAGGTGCGGCGGGCAGTAGCATGAGGACAGACAGTGGGCACAATGACATTCTGGAGGTGGCAAATAAAACTGGAGTAGGCCACAGAGTGGCACAATGACACAGTGTGTAGGTTACGGCAGCGCCACAGCAGCAGCATGAGGTCAGACAGTGGCCCTAATGACATTCTTGGGGGTGGGGAAAAACAGGAGTAGGCCACAGAGTGGCTCAATGACATAGAGTGGAGGTGACGGCGGCGAGATGAGTTCGACAGTGGCACAAACACATTCTGGGGGTGGCAAAAAAAGGAGTAGGCCACAGAGTGGCACAATAAAGAGAGTGGAGATGACGGCGGCAGCAGCATGAGGTCGACAGGGGGCACAATGAATCTGGAGGTGGCAAAAACGGGAGTGGGCCCGCAGAGTTGCAAATGACAGAGAGTGGAGGTGACGGGGCAGAAGGCTGAGGTAGAGAGTGGCACAATGACTTTCTGGGGTGGAAAAAAACAGGAGTAGGCCAAGGTGGCAAAATGACAGAGAGGGGGAGGTCAGGGCAGCAGAACCCATGAGGTCAGAGAGTGGCACAATGCATTCGGGAGGTGGCAAGAATGGAGTAGGCCACGAGTGGCACAATGACAGGAGGGGAGGTGACGGAGCGGAAAAAACAGATGAGGTCAGAGAGTGGCCAATGCACAGTGTGGATGTCACGGACCAGCAACGCAGATGAGGTCATAAAGGGCACATGACAGAGTGGGGAGGTGGATGGCAATCCCAGTCCCTGGAAAAGGGGTTTGGTGGCAGATGGAGAAATATCAGAGATGTGTGGATCGGCGGGTGGGGGATCAGTGACTCCAGCTTGGTTGTGTGATGGAGGGGTACTGCCCCCTACCACCCCCCTTCCCCCAGCAGCCACGACGTAGTACGTGAGCGTAAAAGCCCCCCCCGGTCACCCCCGTCATGGGGGACGATGCCGCACATAGGCAGGGCCAACTGATTGGAGGATTTCCCATGGTATTGAGTTTGTCCTCCCTTTCCAATAGCGGGAAAAAGGCCCCCATTTGGCCGGTGCGATGGTCAAATAGGATGGAGAGCCAAAGTATCCCTCTCCCGGATGGATATTGGGTTTTCCCTACCCAGGTAAAAAAGCAGCGCGGGCCATCGCCGTGACTCCGGGGGCTCCCTGCCTCCTTTCCCTGTATACTCCACGGTGTTGGGGGGTATCTGTTTTGTCTTCCTCTTCCCCCACCACTCCTCCAGTGTCCTGCCCCTCCTTCTTGTACCTGGGAGAAATCCACTTTCCCAGCAAGCTTCTGCTCCAATGTCCTCCTCCTCTCCCCCTCCTTTTCAGTCCCCCCCGGGGCTTGTGGCACGGATTAGCGCCACTTTTCCCCGTCCCTGCCCGACGATTTTTCAGCTCGTTCCAGGAATGAAGCAGGGGAATGACTTTATTCTCCCTTTGTTGGCGATGACAAAAAAACGTTCCCTTCTTGAATGGCCTCAAAAACGGCAGGTGTCACGCATGGCTGCCACTGGCGACCAAATTAACAGGGGGTACTTCTGTCCCCTGGATCATAAAAAAATCATTATGGCCTTTCTCTGTTCAACAGTCGGTCCAAGTGCAGGTGGAATTAAGGGTGGAAAACATCGCTATAGAGTGTTTTGGGATGCCGTTCTGCCACTGAAACCCGAGGAGGGTGTTTTTGGTTTGTAGGAATGGATAAAGGGGCATGCACAGTTTCCCTGGCCATTTCAAATGTTTGAAGATGGTGGAAGATTCGGAACCTTTTCAAACCCAGATTGAAACATGGCCCCTGAGGGGATGGCCATCCCTCCTCGTGCGGCGGACACCATTTTCCCTCCCATTGTCCGTCACCGGGTTCATTTGCAGTTGGCGCGGAGAAGCCACACACGATTTTTTGCTGCTGACGGGAGCATTTCCCTCCCTGTGTGACTTCGTTCGCCAAGGCAAGCCGGGTTTGTGAACGCGTGACCCCGCGTGCCCTACAATTTTTGTATGGATGGAGCAGTACTTGTGGAGGCTGAGATG
The DNA here is from genome assembly GCA_025379985.1 of Phyllomedusa bahiana. NCBI lineage: Eukaryota > Metazoa > Chordata > Amphibia > Anura > Hylidae > Phyllomedusa > Phyllomedusa bahiana. The sequence goes on along the minus strand of JAODAL010045265.1, from coordinate 9,319 downwards.
TTTGGGGGGGGTGGTGGAGGAGGAGGAGGCGGACACGGCGCGGGCCCGCGTTTGACAAGTGGAGGAGAAACGGCGTCCCCTGCCAAAGTTGTTGGGGGCCCGGGGGCCGGAAGCACATTCCCCGGGGGCCCGTAAAGGACATGTACTGGCCCTGACCGTGTTACAGCTCTAACGTCCGCGCTGCGTGCCCCTTGGGAAAAACGTAACCCAAGGACGGGCCCCCACCTTTGTTCTACATATTTTGAAGTGCTGGTACTGCCTTTTTGGAAAAAAAAATTACGACTTGGAACGCTCCATCTCGGCTCGGCACAAGCAATTTTCTACTGACGGTGCAGAGCCCCTTTTTGGAAAGGGGGAGGGACTGCAGCCCCAAACAACTTGGCAGAAGAACGGTCAGTTTCTCCCACTTTTGAGGGTTTGGGGACGCTAATTTGTCTCTTTGCAATCGCCCCCCGAACGACTGCTGGCGCCATGGTAGCGAGGAGCGGGCATCTAGACCGGGAGATATGTCAAAGAGAAAAAGTCCCTTCTGCGAGGGGGTGGGCCCTTTACTGGCTGCAATGGCATGCATGCCATGGGCGTTGTGCTGCTAAAGTTGCTGCGGCGACAGGATGGTCCACACATCTTACAACGTTTCCCCCAGGCCACCGGATGGGGAGCTGCTTTTGTTGAGCAGGGCCGTGGTGCCCAAAGTTACTCCTGGCCCCGCTTCAAACTTTTTCTGTACAGATTTAAAATTTTCCCTTTGGCCCTCCGGTGTTTAACAAAAAATGCCACCCGCCCGGGATCAGATTTACGCCAACGTCCGCATGAGTGAGTCAGCCCCCCGCTGCCTCTGGCCCCTGTGCCGCTACTTTCTTGGGGCTTTGGGAAACGGGTTTTTTACCCCGTGGCCGCTTGGCCCGACCTCACATGCTGCTATCCCGCTGACCCGGCCCCCACAACCATTGCTTGCTGCGCCGCTGTTGATGCGCGCTGTGCCTTTTCTCCCGACAGGAAGAAGCCCTTGCCCCACCCGGCTCCCCCAAATGCGGTCGGCCAAACCCTCATCTATTTTTGTTTATCGTCCGCGTCCTATCACTGGGCTTGGTAGCAGAGGTGAAACCCCCACAAAATGACCCCCCCATGCCACTCTCCACATCTATACTTTGCCGCACTGCAAGAAGCAGGGGGGAAATTGGCCCATTTCTTCGCTCCAAGTGTTGATGCCCCTCAAATTGTTCATCCTCGCTATATAGAGGCGAGCCCGACCCCAAAAGCAGACTCTGGTGGGGAACCGGATGGGAAGAGGCGGGTTGAGGCGGGTGGGGCTGTGACCGCTCCCCGGCCATGCAAAACAAGAGTTGTGTCTGACGTTCCCACCGACTCTTGGCTGGGGTTGTAGTGTGTCGGGGAATGGATGACCCAGTAAACCCAAACAGAACCCCTTGGGTTGTTGTCAGCACACGGCCGCTAGTGACGCGGCAGTTGTGGCCCCACCCAGTGACCCCCGCTGCGACGTCCCCTTGCTGGCTGCGACCTGGGCCTGGAATGTTTGTGCCCTTGCCCCTCGCGGTGAAGAGCCTGCCACCTCTCTGTCTGACTACTGTTTGTTCTAAAAAGTACAGACACTGTTTATGAAGAATCTGTTATGATAAATACAAAACCCCGATTTGACTCCAAAAGAACCCAGTAAACAAGCTGGGGGGAACCCCCTTTGGTATAAATTGCGCTCCCCAAATGGCAGGAAAAAATTGATTGTATGTGCCGTATGTGTTTTTAGAATAAAAAAACCAAAAAAAGGCTTTTTAACCCCGGATATGAAATTTTGCTAAAGAATTCTTTGTGGCGGGAAAAAAAAGTTTCTTTTTTGAGTACAAATTTTTTTCAGAACAAGCTTAAAATTTAAACCCCCGAATGTAAATTTCGCAAAATAATTTAGCAACCAAAAACTTGAGTTTTTTGCGTGTTACAATGGTGTGTTTTTACGCTACAAAACAAGAGAAAAAATTGTAAATTTAAACCCTTTGCTTGTGAATTTTGCTACAGGAAAAATTTATTTTTTGGCGGTGAAAGACGGTTTTTTTGTCACCCACAGCAGCAAAACAACGCTTAAATTTAAATCCTGGTGTAAATTGCGCCCCAAAAAAAAATTTAGCAACCACAAACTACTAGCTTTGTGCATGCAAAATGGCGTGTTTTTTACGCTACGAACAAAAGAAAAAATTGTAAATTAACCTTCGCTTGTGAATTATGCTACAGGAAAAAAATTTATTTTTTGGCGTTGAAGCGGTTTATTTTAGTCACCACAGCAGCAAAAAAACGCTTAATTAACCCCTGGATGAATTGCGCAAAAGAATGAGCAGCCCAAAAAAAAATTGGTATTTGATTTAAAAACGCGGTTTTTTAAAAGAATACAACAGGGAAAAGGCTTGATTTTCCCCCTTTTGGGTATTCAATGTGCGTGAGCAGATGCATTAAAAAAGTATATGAGCTGCACTGGACCACACTGGGGCTTTGATCCAATACCCCACAAAATCAGAATAGAAGTTAAGATAAAAGTTTCTGAGACAAACGAGACACCCCCCAAAAAACGCTGTTCAAAATAGTTCTTCGAAGAGTATTACAAGCAGCCCCTGCCACCCCTTTCCCCCTCAGTACAGTGCGAGCGGATGAGTCCAGCTGCACCCGGCTTATATAGTTTGGGGGCGTCACAGAATCTGCGGTCTCTATTGGCTTCATCTTGCACATGTCATGCGGCTAGCCCTTCTTTCCCCCGAGTTCTTTGCCCATGTAAGCCCTGTGCTCGCGCCATTTTATAATCAAAAAGCACACTTTGTTCACCCGAAGTACCCCAAACTTCGACTTCGTTCAGAACTGAAGTTTTCCTGAAATTCTTAACGAATTCCACTTCGTTAGAATCAATTCGCCCATCTCTATTCAGGACCAGAGGCTTTAGTAGTGAGACATAAAATGAGTTGGGAATTCGCATGGTAGGAGGGAGCCGGAGTTTGTAGGAGATCGGGTTAATACGACTAAGAACCTCAAAGGATCCCAGGAAGCGGGGTCCCAGTTTGTAGGAAGGCATCTTGAGGTGGACATATTTGGCTGACAGCCACACCTTGTCACCCGGGGAGAAGACAGGAGAAAGACTTCTTCTCTTATCAGCTTGAGCATTCGTGTGCACAGAAGCACGGAGCAGAGACTGGCGGGTCTGGGACCAGATGGTCTTCATGTCCTGGACCAATGCGTCCACCGCCGGAACCTCGGATGGGGATGCCAGAGGGAGAGGTGGGCGGGAATGCAGACCATATACGATGTAGAAGGGGGAGACCTCGCGGACTCCGAATCTAGGGAGTTGTAAGAGAATTCCGCCCATGGCAGCAAGTTGGACCAGTCATCTTGGCGTGCAGAAAAACAAAGGGTGACTTTAGGTAAAACCCCCAAAACCCCTAGTTGACTTCTCCCCCGGGGGCCATTCTTTTTGGGGGGTGGTGGCGGAAGGGGAAAGTCAAGCTTACCGGGGAGTTGGAACAAAAAGAGCCCGCCAAAATTTGGGGAAAACCCAAACTGGACCCTTGTTTCCGAAACGATTTGCTGAGGGAGCCCTTTGCAGACGAAAAACGTGATAAAAAAAATTAGCTTCCCAAAGGGGGAGGGGCAGAGGGGCGGCCGGGCAGCGGGACAAAAAGGGCCCATTTTGGGAAAAACCCGTTTTGTGATCACCCGGGAAAATTTGGTTTTGCCACCCGGGAAGGGGGAGATGGGGTTAAAAAGAAAATTTCGCTATGGGGTTTCCACGGTTGATTGGGAGGGGTAATGGATTTGTAGGCCTCCCGGGTTTTGTGCCCGAGGAGTTTGTTGCGGGCACGGGGATTTTAACAAAGATCAACGAAGTCCTTAATTTTTAAACGGGGGGTTGGCCACCAATTGATGGGGGATATCAGGGGGGAAATTTTTTTGGGGGCCCCGGGAGGAACGGGCCCCCAAGGAGAAAATTTTCCCCTTTTCAAGTTAGTTCCGGGAGAGAAGGGCTTACATAAGTTTCCCCCAGGGCAACCTTCCGGGGGTTTTAAAAACGGGAGCACCCGGGGATAAAAAATTTTTGGGGAAATTTTTGTGCCCCAGAGTAGTCTCTTCCCCCCCCAGGGTCGGGGGCCCAGGGGGAAGGGGGCGTCACCCTTTCACGTTCTTTTCCCCCGGGGGGAAAGTGGGTCTGGAAGTCAAACCGGGAGAAAGAGAGCGACCCCCTAGCCTGGCGGGGGTTTTAAGTCGCTGACCCGTCTGGAGGTATTGGAGGTTTTTGTGACCCGGGAAAAAAATGGGGGATAGCAGGGCGGGCACCTTTCCAACAGTAACGCCATTCCCCCAAAGTTTGGGCTTGAAAAGTTTATTTATTTCCCCAAACCGCCTATTCGGTATTTCCCTCTCTGCGGTGAGAACGTTTTGGAAAAGAAGCCCACGTTACTGTTTTTAGATGGGCAAAATCGATTCTAAGGGAAGTGGAACTTTTTAGAATTTCGGGAAAAACTTCGGTTGGGAAGGGGGAAAAGTCAAAACCTTTTGGGGTAATTCGGGGGAACGAAGTGTCCCTTTGATTGAAAAAAAGGGCCCTGCGGCACATGGTTTTTCCCTTTTGGGGCAAAGCACTTGGGAGGAAGAAGGGCTAGCCTGCATGACATGGGCAGAGGTGAAGCCAATCAGGGGGCCCGGGGGGGGAAATTCGTGAGTCACCGCCAAAAAAGGGCCCGGGCGCGACCCCCGGGAGCCCCAAACTCCTCTATTGTTTTCATCAGGGAAGGGTTTGTTTCCCGCGGCTGAAAGCTTTACGGGAAGAATTGATTTTTATTTACGTTTTTCGGTGGGGTTTGTTCAGCTTGTTTCGGGTGGGTTTTTTTTAATGTTCTTTTTCAAAATTTTTGGGGTATTGGATCTGAAAATCCAGTTGTGCGTCCACTGAAAGTGCATTTTTCCCCCCAATATCCAAGTGGGATCTAAGCCAGTTCCTGTTGTTTTCCCTTTTTTTAAAGAAACAGCGTTTTTTACATAAAAAAATCCCAAACTTAATTTTTGGCCCTGCTCAATTCTATTGCGCAATTTACATCCGGGGTTAATTAAGCGTTGTTTTGTGGTGTGTGCCCCAAGAAAGTGTTTTTCAACGCCAAATATATACATTTTTCCTGTAGCCTAATTCACAACCCAAAGGGGAAATTAAAACAATTTTTATCTCTTGTTGTGGGGCCCGTAAAAAAACCCGCAAATTGTAACCGCTAAAAAATTTTAAAAATTTTTTGCGGTCAATTCTTTGGACAATTTACTTCCAGGGGTTAAATTAAAACGTTGGTTTTGTTTTTGTGGTGTGATGAAAAAATAAACCGTTTTTTTCAACCCCAAAATTTTAACTTTTTTTCCTGTACCCTTTAATTCAAAAAGCAAAGGTTAATTACAACTGTATTCTTGTTGTTTTGGTGGAAAGAAAACACGAAATTGTAAATGTACAAACCCTACTATTTTGTGGGGTCAATTTATTGAAAAATTTACTTCCGGGGGTTTAAATTTTAGCGTTGTTTTGCGGGTGTGTGTAAAAATTTAAAACCGTTTTTTTTCAATCCCAAAAATATTTACATTTTTTCCTGTACCCTTAATTCATTTTTTCCCAAAGGGTTAAATTTAAACCCGGGTTTGTGCTTTTTACTTTTAGAAAAAAACAATTTTTTTTTAAAACGACACTTTACAAGAAAAATTTTTTTCCTGGCTTTTGTGGAGCGAAATTTTTTTACCAAGGGGTTTAAAAACCCAAAGCTTGTTACTGGGTTCTTTTGGAGTAAAAAACAGGGTGTATATTATCATATACGGGATTTTCATCATCAAAAATGTCTGTACATTTTAGAACAAACAGTAGGGCCCGCCAGAGAGGGACAGGCTTGCACCTGCGATTTGGCCGGTGGCACAAAAAATTCCTGGAAAAAGGCCCAGGGTGGGCCAGCACGAAAGGGGGGGACGTGCAGCAGGGGCCCACTCGGGGGAGGCCCAAACTCCCGCTGTAATCTAGCGGCTGTGGGGTTGTTCAAAACCCCAAGGGTTTCTTGTTTGGGGGATTTGGTATCCTTTCCAACCAAATGAACTTAAAAACCCCACCCAAGAGTGGGGTGGGAACCTCAGACAAACCCAAATTAGTTGGCATGGCCCGGGGGGGGGTTTTCCGCGGCCTAAACCTGTATTTCAGGCCCCCTTTCTGCCCCTTTCCGGTTCCCTCAGCCAGAGTTTCTACTATTGGTCTGGGCTCAGCCCCCTATATAGTGAAGATGAAAAAAAAATTTGAGGAGGGCGTCAGCAGTACTTGGCAGTGAAGAAATGGGACCCAAAATCGCCTGCTTCTTTTCATAGGCGGCCAAAAATATAGATGTGGAGAAATGGCAGGGGGGGTCATGTTGTGGGGAGGTCTAGCCTCGGCATACCAGATTTTTTGGGGTGGGAAAAGCAGTGCGATGGAAAAAACAAATAGATGATGTGTAGCCGGGCCGCACTTGGGAGCCCGGGGGGGGCAAGGGCTTCATTTACGTCAGGGAAACTTGCTCGTCGGCCGGCCCGGCCCCAGCCGCAAGGGGGGTCGGCTGGGTGGTGGTCGAGGATTGGGAGCCGGGGTTTAGGTCCGGGGAGCCAAGCGGACAGGGGGGAAAAAAACCGCCCTTTGCAGGTTTCCCAAGGGGAAAAAAGGGAAGGGGAAAAAAGGGGGGCCCCCCCCCGTTAGCCCCCCCCCCCCCCCCCCCCCCCTCCCCTCCCCCCCCCGCGGGCCCAAACGGCGGCCTTTTTGGGCGTATCACTAAGTGCGGAGGGGGTTGGGGTAAAAACCCATTACTCCCCGGGTTTTTTTTGGATTCTTTGCTAAAACCCCGGAGGAGCCCAATATTTGGGGTTATGTAGAATTGTGGGGGAGGATAAAATGAAAACGTGGCCAAAGGGGTAAAAGTTGGCACCAAAAGGGCCCCGCGTCAAAAAAATTTCGCGTCACCTCCGGTGGCCTGGGGGGGAATCGAAAAGGGGTCGAGTGGTGGTCCCCTCCCCCCCGCCGCCCAGCAAAAAGCAAACAGGAAACAGCGCCCCGTGGCAGCATGCCTTGCAGGGCCAAATCCCAAAGGGTCCACCACCTTTTGCAGAAGGGAAACTGTTTCTCTTGACATCCTTCCCGGTCCCGTGCTCCTGCTCCTGGGTTCTATTGGCGCAGCAGTCGTTCCCGCGAAAGGGGAAAGGGAAGAGAAACAGTATGCGTCCCAAACCTTTAAGGTGCAGCAGCTGACCGTGCTTCCCGTCCAAGTTGGTTTGGGATTGGGAGTCCCCCCTTTCCAAAAAAGGTTTGGCTTGCACCCTTAGGGAACCCAATGGCTTGTGCCCAGGGGGAGATGGAGGGGGTTCCCAAAACCGTAAATTTTTTTTCCAAAAAAGGGAAAAACCCCGCAAATTCAAAAAATATGTTGAAAAAGAAAGGGGGGTCAGGGCCTTTAGCTTATCGGTTTGTTCCAAGGGGGGCAGGGAGACGGACGTCTGGGGCCCGTAATACCCGGGCAATGCCAAATACATGTCCTTTACCCCCCCCCCACTGGGGGAATGTTGGCCCTTTCCCGCCCAAAGGGACACCCAAAAACTTGGAAAAGGGGGACGCCGCTTTCTCCCCCACGTTTTTCAAAAATGCTGCACCTGCGCCAATGTCCGCTCCCCCTCCTCCACCACCCCCACCATCTCAGCCCCCAAGTTCTGCCCCCATCATTTCCCCCATTTTTAGGGCACAGCGGGGGTCACGCAGTTTACCCTGGGTTTCCTTGGCGAAAAAAGTCACACAGGGGAGGAAAAAACTCCGCGTCATGCAGCAAGAAATCGATGTGGGCTTTCTCCCCCGCCAAAATGCAAATCGGAAAAATGGTGACGGCCCAATTTTGGAGGAAAACATGGGTCCGCGCCCGCAAACCCGGGGGGGTTGGGGGTTTTCCCCTGCGCCCCGGGATGGCGAAAGTGTTCAATCTGGTTGTGAATAGGTTCCTGAAGTCTTTTCCCCCGATCTTCAGAAAATTTTGAAAAAAGGGCCCGGAAACGTGCATGAAATTTATCCATTTTGTACCCAAAACCCGGAACTCCCTCCCCGAGTTGCAGCGGCAGAAAAAGCCTCCCCAACACACTTGAATGCGTTTTCCACCCGCTGGAATTCCAGCCCGAAAATGTTGGGCCCACTTTATGAAAAAGAGAAAGGCCAAATTTAAGATTTTTTTATGATCCCGGCGGACAGAAAAGGGGGAAAACCCCTGTTAACTTTGATGTCAGCCCGTGGCCCGCTTGGGTGGGCACCTGCCCTTTTTTTGGGGGCCATTGATTTTAAGGGAAAGTTATTTTTCAAATTCGCAGGAAATAGGGGTGAATAAAAGTATTCCCCTGCTTCATGTCCTGGAAAAGATTCTGAAAAATTGTCTGGGCAGGGGATGGAGACGTGGCGAAATTCATATCGTGGCCCCATGAGTCCGGTGGGGACTGAAAAGGAGGAGGAGGGGGAGGACATTGGAGCAGAAGAAATTTTTGGTGAAATTTAGTGGAATTTTTTTACCCAGGTGACAAGAAAGGAGGAGCAGGAGCGTGGAGGAGGGTTTGGGTTTGGGATTTAGGAAGAAAGAAGCGAAGACCCCCAAGCACCGTGGCAGGGATACAATTTGGAAATGGAGGCAAAGGGGGCCCCCCCGGGGTCACTTTTGCAGATGGCCCCCGGAAAGCTTATTTACCTGGCTAGGACAGCCCAATTTGTCAGCATTCCCGGGAGAGGGATGACTTCTGGGCTCTTTCCCCCCTATTGGACCATCGCTTTTCCCCGGTTTCCCAAAAAGGGAGCCTTTTTCCCAGCCCGTTGAGAGGGAGGAAAATTTAAAATTCCCATAGGGAAAAACCCCTAGTCGTTGGCCGTTGCCCCATGTGTGGCATCGTTCCCCCCTCTGGGCAGGTCTGGGGCCGGGGGGGCCCCAGCCCCTCACGTATACTGCCCCGGCTGGGGGGAAGGTGGGGGGGTAGGGAAACATTTCCAGGGGTCCAAACAGCAGCAACCTAAGTTTTGGAGTCACTGATGAGCAGCTTTCCCTTTACCCGGGCCCTTTTTAGGGGCGGCAGTCGCCAGCCGCAGCAGCGGGCCCCGGAGCAGTCCCCGAACCAACAGGTGGTGGCCCCACTTGGCAGCACCCGCCCCCCCAAATTTGAAAAATCCGCTGGACTACTGGGGCAGCCAAAATTGGGTGTGAGGCCCCAACTTTCCGAGTTTTCAGTGGGAAGCCCGGGCCTGCCCCGGCCCGTAGTGTGGATTCAAAGCGGG
>JAODAL010045264.1:0-32101 GCA_025379985.1 Phyllomedusa bahiana | reverse complement strand
CATAATTATATTGTTTTCCTTTTCCTTGGCCATGTTTGCTAAAATTTTCCCTGATTTGTTACAAATTTTAAAAGAACGTAACGGTTTGTCGATCACTGTATATTTTGTCCAATTTTTCCTGCCATCCCTCAAACTCCTGCTTCGCCTGTATCCACCTTCGTTTATCCTCCTCTTTCAAAGAGCCTAGAAAAGCCGTGTAACTGTCCCTCAGCCCCCGAGGTTCATCGTCTGGAACCTTTTCCCTGGTCCTGCTTTTTGATATGCGCTGTATAAGCTATTATTTTCCCCCCCTCAGGAATGCCTTTGCTGTGTCCCAAAACAAAAAGGGGTTATCCCTATGTCCCGCATTAGTTTCACAGAACTCTTTCCACCAGCTTTTCACCAGCTGGCACGTCCTTATCTATGGACCACTCCTCACAGCTTCAGGAATGTCTGAACACAGGGTGTAACTTCTGACTAGGCGCCATCTTGGTTTACACGACGAAAAACTACTACATTGATCCATTTTGTTTAACACATTAATGACTTAAGATATCCCAACAGCTTTTTCATGCTGTACTATATAAGTATGTGCCTATTATGTAATAAAAATATATATGTTTTATGTGAAAGTATATACTAACTAATACATTAAAATAGAGACACAAAGGATCACACATATATAATCTTTGTTCCCATCCACAACAGTGTCAATTGAATCCAACAGGCAGCTGCGTGGTTGGACGCAGCAGGAGCGCACCCTATCATTTTAAATAGGGCTCCTGCTGCGTCTTTCGGATCAAGAGTTGACATGTCCTTATACCTAAGAAGTGGAGATCTGCTCAGGTTCCCTCTATAGCAGATTGGTTCAAGGAGAGCTTTCACCTGCAGCGCATGTAGGAGATACGTGCCGATCAAACACAAACCCCCGAACCATATATATACTTGGAGGGAGTGGAGGCTCTTCACTTCTTCTGCGGACTATAAAAACTGCGGCTGACTGCTTGTGTGTAGTGATCTGGGTCCTGTAGGTACATTTGCCATGTGTTTTGTACTCTGGGGGGTGTGTGGGGTGCGGAGTTCGGTCGGGTCATGTCCAAAACGGGTTATGATTATTTGTTAAATACTTTAATTGATGGTCTATTGATAAATCTAAATACTTGATAGCACGTATTGTTCTACGATAGTTGTGATAGGTGCCGTGTGCTAGTCGCTCTCCTGGCAGTAATGGACTCTCTATCCCTTCCTCCCCCATCTCCCTCTCTTACCTCCCATCCCACCCTCTCCTTATCGCTTTGTACCTTGTTACTTAATATGAAGGGCTTTGTCAAGTAGTGCCGTTGACCATTCACACCATGACTTCATTGTCTTTTTGAAATGTCATAAGGTTTGGAGTTGACATGTCCGTTCTTAGAATGGATCTGAAAGTTGCAATTAAAGGAGTTGTCTCACTACAGGATTTCAGCCTACTTCAATGTGTCTGACAACATAGGATTTTTTAATTCAGGGGCGTGCTTCTTGTCTGCCTCTTCTCCTCCCCCCTCCCCTCAGCACACAGACAGCTCTCCTCCTCTGACTGCAGTAACTTCTATACAGCAGGGGGAGGGCGAGGGGGTTTGCTGCCAGAGTTAACCCTGTGTGTGCCTGCCTAGGTCTGCTGCCGGCTGCTCACTGCTGGATCAGCTGCACTGTGCTGCTGCTGTGGCCGAGCTCTTGCTGCTCCTCTCCACATAGTCAGGAGAAAGCAGGGAGAGGGCTGAGCTATGAGTGGCTATGGAGCCAGAGGTCTGTGAAGCTGTGTATGCTAATAGCAGAGCAGGGGGGGATGTAAAGGTTCCTATACCCCCTGCTTAGCATACAAATCTGCACGGACATCTCAAGCAACAACAAACACTGTCCTCCCATCAGGACACAGGGCAGCTGTGAAGTGTGTTACTATAATCACGATGTGTCACTAATACAGCAGAGCAGGGAGGGATATGAACCGTTCACATGCCCCCTTATCTGTTCTATTAGTATAGTCAAAGCTCCACAGATGACACATGATTATAGTAACACACTTCACTGCTGTCACATGGTACTGACCACAGATCAGCCTCACCTCTGCTCTCCTCAATCTGTGTAGAAAGCAGGAGGGAGCAGGCACACACAGGGTTAATCCAGGCAGCACAGCAACACAGACACAGAAGCCAGAGCCCTCCCCCTCCCCTACAGAAGCATCACAAGTGGCCTCATACTGTGCAGGAGGGGCTCTGTCCTCTGACCTGTATTGAGAAGTAGATGAGTCACCAGCACAGGCAGCCACAGAGAGAACAATCAACAGGTTGGTGGCTATAGTGATTGGAGGAGCTGATGCACTCCTACGCCCAAGGATAACTCAAAATTAGTACGACATGTGTAATTAACATATATTGCAAAGCTGCTTGTTTTTTAAAGATCTTTTAATTAAAACCCAATCATTGTAGCGAGACAACCCCTTTAAACAGGGGCGTCGCTAGGCAGATTATCCAGGGCTCGTGCCCCGAAGGAAATGCCTGCTGCCCCGAGTCTCTCACTGCTCAGCCGGCCTGCTCTCACTCACTGGAGTAGCGCCGCATTGTTGAATCTCTTTACCAACGATGCGGCGCTACTGTTCTCAGGGGCTCCGCGGCTCCCTGTGATGCTGCGCTCTGCACGGGCACGTACACCCTTCTGCATTATTAATATAATATATACACACACACATAATATAATGGTGTAGTAAGGGTGTACAAAGATAATATACATATGTACTGCTGACCCACAGAGCTGATCATTATAACGTGATTGTATCTCTGTATCTAATAAGAACGTGTATGATATTGTGCCCAATTAATTTTTAAAATTTTTTTTAAAAAATTTTAAAATATAAAAAATATTAAAAGTTAAAATAAAACCCTTATTGTATTTTACAAATAAAAAAAAAAAAAGGTTAAAAAATTGGTATCGGCGTGAAAAAAGTCAACTAAAAATTTTAAAATTTAAACATTTTTTTTTTCCCCCCCCCGGGGGGGAAACACCTTAGAAAAAAAAATTGTTTTTTTTATTTTGGCCTTCTTTTAGGGAAAAAAAGGCCAAAACCCCCAATTGGGGCTTAAAGAAACATCAGAGCCCCAAGCCAAAAAATCAGAGCCCTAGCCCCCAATCAGGCCATAGCCACCATCAGAGCCATAGCCAAAATCAGGCCCATAGCCACCAAAGGGCCATAGCCCCATCGGGGAAACCCCCAAATTCCCCCAAATAAATTTAGACAAATTTAACCCCATACCTCCAATCAGAGCCCAAAAAGGGTCCAATAGAGTACCAAAAAACAACCCAAATAGCCACCAATCAGAGCCCATACCACCAAAGACCCCATGCAACCAATCGACCCCATAGTCTCCAGACCCCAAGCAACCAACCAGAGCTTATAGCAACCATCAGGCCCATAAAACCATAGAGCCCTAGTAACCAATCGGCCCCCACCACCAATCAGAGTATAGCGGCCAATCAGACCCCAAAGCACCAAATCGAGCCCATAGCCCCCCCAAATAGAGCTCTAGCCCCCAATCGAGCCATAGAACCAATCAGACCCCATAGCAATCAATCGGAGCCCATAGCAATCAATCGGACCCCTACAATCAATTACCCCATAGAAAACCAAAATCAGCGCTCATAGAAACCCAATCGAACCCATAGCGACCAGATTCCCCTTCCATTTCTTATATGCTCTAAAAAAAAATAAGAGTGAGCTTATTAGTTGCAGGGGTCTATTGGGCTTGGGCTCTGATTGGGGGGCTATGGGCTTGTTTTGGTTGCTATAGCTTGATGGGGTGGCTATGGGCTCTGTTTGGTGGTGTGAGCTCGATTGGTTGCTATGAGCCTGTTTGGTGGCTATGGCCTTGATTGGTCGCTAGGGCTTGTTGGGGGCTTGGCTTGATTTTGCTAGGGGCTCTGTTGGGTCGCTATGGCTCGTTGGTGGTTGGGGCCTTGATTGTGGCTATGGGCTCTGATTGGTGGCTTGGGCTTGATTGGTGGCTTGGCCGTTTGGGTTTGCATGGGCTCTGATTGGTGGCTAGGGGCCCTGATTGTGGCTATGGTCTGATTGGTGGTATGGGCTCTGATTGGTGGCTAGGGCTTGATTGGTGGCTATGGGCCTGATGGTGGCTATGGGCTCTGATTGGGGGCTATTGGGGGGCATGGGGGGGGGGTGGTATGGATTTAATTGGTGGCTAGGGGCATGTTTTTGGTGGCTAGGCCGATTGGTGGTTTGGGCCCTGTTTGGTGGCTATGGCTCTGATTGGTGGTATGGGCTTGATTTTGGTGGTATGGGCTCTGATTGGGGGTTTGGGGCCTGATTGGTGGCTATGGGGGGGTTTGGTGGATGGCCTGTTGGTGGTTTTGGGAGCCGGATTGGTTTGCTTGGTTCTGTTTGGGTGTAGAGCTCTGTTTGGGGGCTTGGTTGTGGGGGGTATGGCTCTGTTGGGGTAGGGCTCTGTTGGGGGTTGGCCTATTTTTTCTTGGCTCTGATTGGTGGCTTGGGCTCTGTTTGGGTGGCTTGGCTTGATTGGCTATGGGGGATTGGTGGTAGGTATGATTGGTGGCTAGGGGCCTTTTGGGGGGTATGCTCATGTTGCTAAAGCTGTTTTGGGGCAGGGCTTGTTAGGCTGGGGGCTCTGATTGGTGGCTTGGTCTGTTTGGTTTTGTAGGGGCCCTCTGATTGGGGTTTATGGGTCGTTGGGGCTAGGGGGCTTGATTGGGGCTTGGGCTTGTTTCCCCTTGGGCTCGTTTGGGCTATGGGCTTGATTGGGGGCTTGGGCTTGATTGGGGGTAGGGCTCGTTGGGGCTTGGCTCGATTGGCTTGGGGCTTGGGGCCCTCTGATTGGGGGCTATGGGCTCTGTTTGGCTATGGGCTTTGTTTGGGCTAGGGGCTCTGATTGGGGGCAGGGTTCTGATTGGTGCTATGGCCTATTGGTGTATGAGCTCTGATTGGGGGCTAGGGGTCTGATGGGGGCCCTAGGGCTCTGATTGGGGCTAGGGTCTGATTGGGGGCTAGGGGCTTGATTGGTGGCTAGGGTTGGTTGTTTTGGGCTTGATTAGTTGTATGGGCCTGATGGTGGCTGTGGCTTGATTGGTTGTATTGGGCTTGATGGGGCTATGACTTGTTTGGTGGCTATGGCTCTGTTTGGGTGGCTATGTGCTCTTTTGGTGGCTATGGCTCTGATTGGTGGCTATAGCGCTGTGGGGCTATGTGTTTGATTGGGGGTTTTTGTGCTCTGTTTGGGGCTATGGGCTCTGTTGGGGTGGCTATGAGCTGTTTGGTGGTAGGGGCTCTGATTGGTGGCTTGGGCCTTTTAGTTGCTATGGGCTCTGGTGGCTAGGGTTTTGTTTGGGTGCTATGGGCTTGATTGGGGCTATGGGCTTGATTAGTTGTTTGGGCTCTGGTGGCTATGGGTTTTGATTGGGGGCTATGGGCTTGTTTGGTGGCTAGGGTCGATTGGTGGCTATGGGCCTTATTGGTTGTTTGGGTCTGTTGGGGCTAGGGGCTCTGTTGGTGGTAGGGGCTTGTTTGGGGGTAGGGCTTGTTTGGGTGGGGGTGGGTTAGGGGCTCTGATGGTGGCTACGGGTTGATGGTGGAAGGGCCTGTTTGGTGGTAGGCTCTGATTGGTGGTATGGGTTTGATTGGTGGCTTGAGGGGGCGGCTCGTTTGGGGGCTAGGGGCTTGATTGTGGCTATGGGCTGTTTTGGGGCTATGGCTTGTTTTCGGTTGCTTGGGGCTTGATTGGGGGCTATGGGCTCTGATTGGGGGGTTTTAGGGGGAGGGCTTGTTTGGCGGTATGGCTTGTTGGGGGTAGGGCTCTGATTGGGGTTTAGGGCTCTGTTTGGGGGCGGTTTATGGGGCGGTTTGTTTGGGGCTAGGGCTCTGATTGGGGTATGGCTCTGATTGGGGCTATGAGCGCTGTTTGGGGCGGTTTTGTTATTGGGGCGGGCTTGTTTGGAGGTTTTTGGGGGGCCTGATTGGTGGGCTATGGGCTCTGTTTTGGTGGCTATGGGCTGAATTGGGGTATGGGCCCTTGGGGCTATGGTGATTGGGGTTGGGTTGTTGGGGGCTGTGGCCTGATTGGGGGCTTGGGCTTGATGGTGGCTATGGGCCTTTTGGTGGTAGGGGTTTTTGATTGGGGCTTGGGTCTGATTGGTGTATGGCCTGATTGGGTTGGGCTCTATTTTGTTGGGCCGTGGGGGGGTTTGATTGGGGGGCTATGGGCTTATTTTTTGGGCTATGGGTCGATTGGTTGGCATGGGCCTTTGGTTGCACCGGGGCTTTTTGATTGGTTTTTTAGGGCTTGATTGGTGGGCCAGGGCTCTGATTGGTGGCTGGGTTATGATTGGGGTGGACTAGGGGCTATGATTGTTGGGGGTTTGGGGAGCTAATTTGGTGGCTAGGGGCTCTGATTGGGGCTACGGTTGATGGTGGCTACCCGGGGGCCCCCTTGATTGGTGGCTAGGGTTTGATTGGGGGTGGGCTCTGAGTGGTGGTGGGGGTTTGAGGTTGGGCTTGGGGCTTGGGGGTGGCTGGGGGCTTGATGGTGGTGTGGGCTCTGAGTGGTGGCGTGGGCTCTGAGTGGTGGTGTGGGCTTTGATTGGTGGTATGGCTCTGATTGGTGGCTAGGGGTCTGTTTGGGTCGCTAGGGGTTATTGGTCGCTATGGGCTCTTTTTTTTTTAAATACACTTTTTATTGCATTTTCACATTTTTATATAACATAACATCTCTTGGAATGTAGTGTTATAAGGACATAAGCCAAACCTATTTGGGCCCCGGTGCCCCGGAACTATGAAGGTCTATCACGAGTCACAAACATGTCTAACAAAATACTTCACAACAAAACTTGTGCGATAACCCATACAAGAATTTTCAACGAATACAGAATGGTTGTGCTGTGAGTGTGTTTGTGCGTGGTCGCCCCCCCCACCCCCCCACCCTCAATGACGAAACCTCTAGATATGAGTATATTTCCATCGGCCATTCTCCCAGTCCGGATCGGAGTAGACTGCTTCTATGGCGGCTGCGTGTTCATGAATTGGGAGCCTCCCCAGTGTGCCGCCCAACCCCCTCTTGCCAGTACAACCCTGTGTATTGACAAGGTTTGCATTAGCACCCAACTATCCTCCATGTCCTTGAGTAGTGGGATTCAATAAAAGTTCTCCATCGCCTGAACAACCCGGGGTACGCATCCTTCTGTCCTTTCTCGCTCTCGAGCCCTGGTCAGACCACAGAGTAGTACTCCAGCTGCTTCATTGATCCCTGTGGAAGGCGGCCCAGGGTGGGTTTATTCCAGTGCTTGGAGTAAGCAGCGCTTTGCAGCGAGCAGAGCTATGTAGAATTTTTACCGGGTATTTTCGGGATATCGCCCACTCCCCCTTCGGAGTAAATACCCTTCTCCATCTTATGGAGGTCGGGAGAAGAATCGGAATATCAGAAGGTGTAGTCGTTTCTGTAGCTGGGACTCTAAAGTGAATTTCATATATTCAATGACTGCCTATCCCAATAGTCCTGTGACATATCGCACGTACCAACAGGCCATTTGAAGATTTGTGCAGCACTTGGGGCAATGATCTTTTTATACTGTTGCCTGTCCGAGTTTCCCGGGGAGACAGGCGTGATTGAATGCATAGATAGCATATGAGTTTATTTGAGGAAGGTTTCTGCCACGTCTCATATGATCCTATGGCGGCGTTATGGCTCCCATACACCTCGAGAATCTTTTCTGAGTCTGGTGCATTCCCAAGCGCGCCGGCCGAATACTGGAAGGCCTGCGAGTTTGGCGTCTCAGGCACCACACCCCTCAATTGTGGTATACAAGCCCAGCACAAGGGACAAAACAGGTCTCCCTATGGGAGGTGAGAAAAGACGTCAAAGTCGTTTTATGGAGCGGTCTCCCGCGAGATATCTTTAACCTACTGTTAAAAAGTAAAAGAGTTGGTATGCCGCGAGCAAATGAGAGCCCCGGCCGGCAGGGAGAATTTTTCTAGCATCTCCGTGGGTTTAAGCCATCTCTGTGCAGTCCGTCATGCATCTAGGCTGGGCCACCGTCTGCAGGACCCCTGGTCTCTCCACAAACGAAACAATGGGGTCTCGGATATTGGCCTAACGGGAACTCTGGATGGTCCCACAATGGCATAGCTTTTGGGAACATCGCAAAAGAGAGGGCCCATTTTCTTTCGGATTTCCTTCAGACCATTAATGTGCTCGCGAATCAGCGCAGAAAAGATTTAACTGAGGCACGGCAGCCCTTGGGGGTACTTTGTGTGGGAAAGCAGCGCGTTGGGGGGTGCCTGGGTAGCATTTGATCCTCTCTATTCCCACACCCAGTCCTAGCAGATGCATGGCAGGCATGCGAGGTTGTAGCCCCTGACATTGGGGTGGTTTTGACCTACCTCCCTCGGTGGCAGGCATTAGTTACCTTATTGCTATCCGGGGGGTTTTTTGCCGCCGTCCAGATATACTTTGAGAAACAGAGTTGACCTATTTATATCCACGTTGTTTGACAGGAATGGAAGGGTTCATGCAAGGATAAGCAGTTCTAGGAGAATGATATCATTTAATAGCTGGATCTACACCTGCCAGCCCGATCGAGCGGGAGTGAGGACCCACTCGCATGTGGTCCTAGAGATTTTTTCATAAGCACGGGGGGAATGTTCAGCCTGTATAATGGTATCAGTCCTGGCTTCTGCCTATTTTTATGCCCAGAATGTGATGTGGTTCGGGCCCCGTGTGATATCACACACCAAGGGCACCTCCATTGCGGAGTCGCGGGTGACATTTGGAGAAACTATTAACTAATTCCAGGATTTCACTATTTAGTGACATTAATCTTGTACCCTGACAAATTACCGAAGAGGTGTAAGACATCTATGACTTTGGGAAGCTGGGACCGGGGATTGGACATGGAACAGTAGCAACGTCGTCTTGCAAAGAGTGCAGTCTTGATCTCCCTCCCTCCCCACCTTAATTCCAGCAAATAAATCTGATTCTTCTAGGAATTTAGCCAGAGGTTCTAGGGCTAGGTTGAAAAGGAGGGGGGACAGCGGGCATCCCTGCCTAGTTTCCCTTTCCTCAGCGGATCACCTGGGGACAAGGTGTCCTGGTGTTTGGAATTATGTTGCAGTGGGTCCATTATAAATGGGCAGAAGAGAGGTATGTCCTAAAGGAACCCGTGATTCCCATCTTGTCCAAGAACAAGCAAGAGCCACTCCCAGAGTCGTTATCAAAAGCATTCTCGGCATCCCAGCCATCAGGATAGGCTTGTCTCCTGGCACCGGCCTGCGAGCTGGGACCTGTTCAAGGACTGCTATGACTTCCGAATGGTACCACTGCTGCCGTCACCCTAATAAAGCCCTCTGCGCGGGCCACCGATTTAACTGCGGCATAAAGCCCTGCCAGGCGCATCAGCCGGATTTTGGACAGGATTTCTGAGTCGATGTCCTCTGAGCGAAAATAGCGTCTGTAGGAAGCGGGGTAGCAGTGGGTCCTTGCCCTTCTTGGGTACTAACTTTGATGGAAAGGTTTCTGGGACTCGGGCTGAATTATTCCCTGTGCGGAGGACTGGTTATAGTAATTTTGTATAGAACCCACTCACCAATGTCCGGGGCAATTTTGGTCTACTAAGAATTGTACACTCACGGCCACTTTATTAGGTACACCTTCTGTACCAACCTGCTACGTTAACATTTAATTTCTAATCAGCCAATCACATGGCGGCAAACTCAGTGCATTTAGGATTGTATAGACATGGTCAAGTAATATCTCTGCAGTTCTAAAACCCGAGTTCTGTATGGGGAAAAAACAAGAAAGGTGATTAGAGTGCATCAACCCGTGTATCGTGGCTGGTTGTTTGGTGCAGAAGGGGCCCTGGTCCTAGTATTTCAGGAAACTGCTGATCTCTGGGTATTTCTCGCACAACCATCTATAGGGTTTACAGAGAAGGGTCTGAAAAGACCAAAAACATCCTCCACGTGAGCGGCCCAGGTCCTACCGTGGGCGGAATATGCCATGGTTGATGCCAGGGGTCAAAAGCGAGCATGGGAGGACATGGTGCGAGCTGATAGTAACGGAAACAGTGACTCAATAGCCTCACCGTTACAACCAAGGAGGGCAGAAGTAGAGCATCTCTGAACTGCACAGTACGGCAAAAATTTTGAGGCCAGCAATGGGCATACAAGAAGCAGAAGACCACCACAGGTGCCAAAAACTCCCTTTCGCTAAAAGAACAGGGAATCTGAGGGCTCCTATTTGCCCAAGCTCATACACGTAAAAACACTTTGGGACAGTTTAGAAGATTGGAAAAATAAAACGTTGGGCCCCCATGGTCTGCAAATGAGTCCTCGATTTCTGCTGCGACCATTCGGATCGGATCTCAGGGGTCGAATTTGGCACCGTCAACAAACATTGAAAGCATGGACCCATCTGCCTTGTATCAACTTTTTAGGCTTGGTGGTGGCGGTGTCATGGTGGGGGGGAATTTTTTCTTGGCACTTTTGGGGCCCCTTGTACCAATTAGCACGTTTGCAACACCTTGTGGAATCTATGCCACGAAAAAATTGAGGCCGTTCTAAAGGGCAAAGGGGGTCCAACCTTCTAGCATGGGTACCAAATAAAGGGGCCGGTAGTTAATTTTCCCCCTGAAAAACCCATCGGGCCCCGGCGCCTTTCCCCCGATTTGATAGGGGGAGGGCCGTCCTAACCCCAAATTCAAAAATACCCTCGTTTAAAAGCATTCGCTGCGGCTTGACTTTTTGGGAAAGTTTTTACTTTGGACAGGAATCCCGGGGCTATCAAGCAGGAAAAGGGGGGCCCTCGTAGAGTAGAGCGGGCGTAAAATTGCCGAAAGGGTCATTAAAACGTTCCGGGTCGGGCGTCACAGCCCCCGTCCGATTTTAAAAAAGGCCGGGAAGTGGTGGTTGGGGGGCCTTTCAGAATCCTTGCCAATAGTTTCCCTGATTTATTCCCTACTAAAGAGATTAGAGTGCATGTGGGATCAACAGTTCCCCGCAGTCACCCCAAAAATTTAAAACCCCGTTTGGGCCTTTCTCCCGTTCAGCCTTGTGGGTCTGACCCATCCTGAAGAAAAGCTTTATAAGTCTCCCGCAGTGCAGAGGTTTTCAAGTAAGCGTCTTGAGGCTTTCAAAAAGAGGAAGGTTTAGGCATGATCCTCCTTTAGACTGCCTTTGCTGTGCCCAGTAAAAACCCAGGTTCATTTGGGGGTTTTCCATTTCGTTGGAAAACCCCCGTCCACCAGTCTCTGACCAAATCAGCAAGCTTTCTGTCTTGGCCCAGATAGCTGGGAAATTTCCCAAATAAAACCCGTACCCTTTTTGGGAATTGTCTGCCAAGTCCAACGAGCCCGGGGCGTTGTCAGAGTGACCATCCCCCATTATCTGCAGTGTTCAACCTTTGGATAAACTGTTGAGACAAAAAGTGATCCACCTGGACCACGACTGTGGGACAAGGAGAAGAAGGTGAAATCCCTCTCTTTTGGATTCCTTTTTTCCCCCGCAATTGGAGATTCGTGGTGCCCACAAACCCGTGTAAAACTCCCTTCCCCCCTCCAGGGGGGGGGGGCCCCCTCTGTTGGCTAGAGGTCCTCCTGTCTACAATGGGGGAACCATGACTTCATTCATGTCGCCCCCTATGATCTGCTTTTGGGGCCCCGGGGGCTGTACAAATTCTTTCCCCAAGATGGGAAAAGAAGGGTTTCGATGTTGCATTGGGTCCATATACATTAAAATTACTAAGGTCACTACCTCCCCTTTTGTCACAGGTGTAAAAGGTCTCCCTTTTCCGTTCGTGGACGGGAGACTAACTCAAATGAAAAAAGTTTTTTGTGTACAAGGGTGGTGACCCCCGCTTTGCCCCCAACCGCTGGGGACCCAAAAACCCGGGGCCCACCCAGCCTTTTCAAGAGTCTGAGGCCCTCTGCCATAGATGGGATTCCTGTAGAAAACACATCTGGGCGTAGTTTCTTTAGTGTCGGATCCCCTTCACCCGCTTATTGGGGGGAAAACGGACCCCTTTACGTTCCAATAGTGATCCGCTCAAAGAATCTTTTAAAGAGATAAGGCCCCGGGTGGACAAATAGCTGTGGGGCCCAAACGACCTAAAAGGTACTTATGAACGCCAACTCAGAGTTGGAAGGACTGAGGTGGAGGGAAGGAACCATGCACAAATGGAAAAAAAAGTTGAAAAAAACAATTAACCAAAAAATAGCATGCTTGCCAAAGTTAAATAAGAACGCTGAAGAGAGATATTTTTCCCCTCTCTTCGTGCGTTAACGTGACTCCTTTTTTCCCGCGACAAGGGAACGTAGGAGAAAAAGGCCCAACCTGCAAATGACCCCCCCCCCCCCCCCACCCCCGCCAGCATTAGTGTAACTTGAAACCCGGCCCCCCCCCCACATATGACCCGTTTAAAGCGCCAAGGGATACAACCCCTCAGACCTCCAGGCCCTTTTAAAAGGGGTACATCCAAATGGTGTAGGAACCAAACAAGGTCCCCCGTGGGCCGGCAATGCTTTCCCTTTTTCTCAGGGCGGGGATGGATTTTTTATTTCCCTCTTCGGCAGGCGTCCGCTCCTTGGGTGAGAGAGGTGGGAGGAGAAAGGTGTTGGGGTTTTCCGGGAGCGTCTCTCTGTCTCTTCTTGAAGGGATTCCCGAGGGGGTGCTGTCCTTGGAGGGCACAAGGGAACCCCCGGAGTCCCCGTGTCCGAAAGCTGGAGAGGATCTTTCTCCTCCCGCAGAGGCGAAAAAGCCGGAGGCCGTCGGGTCTAGGACCTTGAGGGGGCGGGTAAAAATTTTAAATCGGATTTTTTTGTTTTACAGCGCCCTGCATATCCCGCTGAATCTCTACGTCGGAACACGGCCGAAAAATTCAATAACAGCACCTTTTTGGGCCTTTTTTTGGAAAAGGGACTTTAACCTGCGATAGGCCTGTAGGACCTCAGATTGTCGTTTAAGTCCGAAATTCATAATGACTGGGGAGTTCTTCCGGTTTGGGGCCCCAGGAGATTGCGTAGCCTGTGTTTGGGCCTATTTGGTGCACCCTTTCAAAACGGACAGATGGCTTAGCCCCAGACCGCTGGTAATTCTTTTGGCACAAATCCCGGAGGGCCTTTGTTTTAAGACTCAGGGGCCCCCCCCAATCGAAGGTTGCTCCTTCTGGAGCGGTTCTCAAGATCCTCGTTTTCTCCTGCGGACCAATTGGGCTTGGCCGGAGCTTTTAGTTTTGGGGTTAAGGGGATGTTATCAGCCCCAAAAGGCATTTACTCGGTCTCCGTTCGCTAATTGCGTAGAACCCGCACCCCGTCTGAAATTTGGGAGGAAAACCTAGACTGTGGCCCCTAGTTTGGCCGGAGGTGGGGGTGATGGGCTTTGCCCTTCCAGGGTAAAAGCTTATAGTCTATGGCATATGGCTGGGGCCCCCCCTTAAAGGTTAGAATTCTTGTAAGAGCAGGTGGGAATGGAAAGAGGGCTCCAGCTCTGTCTCTGCCGCTCCCCTGCTGCTGCCACGCTCCCCCTCCTCCTCTCTGACCTGTTTGTGCTGACTGTGCTGGTGTGCTGAGGTTGCGGTCGCCATCTTGGATTCTGCCTGCGGCTGCTCTCCGCAGGAGGTAGCGCTCCATTAACGGGTGCTGCGGCTGACGTGCGTGCCGTTAGCAGCCGGTCGCTGCGGGCGGTCGGCGCTGCTGAGAGCAGCTGTTAGCTGGTTTAGCTGGCGGGGAGCGGGAGCCGAGGCGCGCTACGTCTCCATGCGCCGGCGCCGGAACCGGAAGTGCTCACTGTATCTTGAGCCTTGTTGCCCCATCACTGCACTTGGTTTCTTATCAACACAATGAGACTCTTATCTACCGTGGTTAATTCCCTCTAAACCCAGCAGGTGGCACTGTACACCAACCTAAACTCGCATACCAAAACTTCTTTGTTATCTATCTGCAGGACACACACACGACAGACTCACAGACGACAGACGTATCAAAATGTTAAAAAAAACAATTTCAGGCCGCTGTCTCAGCTTTTCCTCTACACCAAGAAAAAGCCTGAATTCATGATTCCACCATCAAATGAATTCTCAATTTTATCACAAGATGCTTTTTTTTTTTTTTCCTCCAAGCCAGCTGACCAGTCTCCTGCTCCACCAGGGACTTAGAAATCCCCTGTTACTCCCAGGGGAGATTCTCATAAACCACAGAGCATTTCTGCTCTGTTCTCAGCTGGCTTAACACCTTGCGTCCCAGCTCTGCTTTCAATCAGTTCCAAAACATTCAATACACATAAAACAGAAAATACCCCACAAGGAGTTAACTTGACAGGTCATAGGTTCAATAGCATGGGCCGACTGGTTGCCTGTCAGCGTGATCTAACAATTAACCGAATGAAACATAGTACAGCTCCCACTAGACAAACGGATCTGCCAGATAAGTAAAGTTTAAACTCCACTTACCCGGTCAGATATTCAGAAGAGTGATGGCACCTGTATCTCTCATCTGCGTCCGCCAGTAGAAGCCTCACCAGCTCAGTTTTCGGTTAATAAATCAGATCCAAGCCCATGCCCCACGTTGCAAGGCGACATCTGTAATAGAAAGTAGCCTCAAAGTGGCTATCCTGTCCTTGTGGGGGTTCAACTTATCTCAATAATAACAAAGGGTAGTGGGCGGCTGTTCACTGTTATCAATGCTTATGCCCCGAATGTAGGCCAGGCCAGGTTCTTTGAATCCTTAGTCGACATTTCTCTTCCCTTGGTCCAGGGGACTGTTATACTTAGTGGTGACTTTAATGTCACGCTCGATCCCATTTTTGGTAATTTTTCCCGGGAAATCCCCCCTTTGGGGCTTATTCCGCAAATTCAAAAAGGGTGAAAAGAGCCCTCCCGCAAAACTCCAGCTGTGTAAACCCCTGGAGGATCCTAAATCCCTCTGTTAGGGATTACTCTTTCTTTTTCCCCTCCCCAAGGCCCCTTTATAGCCAAATTTAGACTAATTATGGTCCAGAAATTCGGGCCCAAAATATGGTGGTTTTCCGCCTCTTTGGGGAACATTCTGGGGTTTCTAAACCAAACCCCCCAGTGTTTGACCCCCTTCGAACCCCCTCCCACATGAGGAGAGTCTGGAATTTGGGAAAGTTAAATGAGTCCCTTTTTTTTGGGTTTACTTTATGTGCCCACTGACATTAAAAAATGAGATCTCCCAATTCCTGACTCCCACAGGGCCCCCCCCCCCCCCCCCCCCTTGATCCCACTTTTTAAGATTCCCCAATGGGAGAAACTCAAATGTGTGCCCCGGGGCACTCTCATTAAGCGGCTTCGGCTCAAAAGAACAAAAGGGGCCCCCCTTTAAAAAAAAGCACTCTCCAGGGTCTCCACACTTTAAAAAGGAGGGCACAAAAGGGCCCCTCCCCCAGGGTTTCCCCCGGGAAAACTGAAAAACCACGTTTGGGGCGGCGTCTTTTTGGGGGCCTCAGGGGGATGTTTTTTTCCAAAATGCCGAAGCCCCTTTTTATAAATTTATTTTAACAAGGTGGGCAAAAGGGTTGGCCAGGGCATTCCCGCCCAAATACCCCAATCTCTTTTTCCCCTTCCATAAAAGACCACTTCAAATTCCGTGGTCCATTCCACTGAAGAAATTGCTAAAACCCTTTTCACTCTTTTCTATTAAAAAACTTTTAACGGACTTGCCCCCCCCCTCCCACCCCACCCCAACCGGGTGTGCCCCCGCACCCACCCTTTGGGCACCGGGTTTTTCAGTTTTGGCCCTGCTGGGGCTTTGGAGGAACCATTTTACTCGGGTGGGGGTTGCGGCGGTCTTTAAAGGACCCCCCCAGGAGGGGAAGACCCCCGGGGCCCAGTTTGGCTTTAGGGGCCCCTTTTTTTATAAGACCTTTCGAGTTTTTAACTTGCCCAAGTGCTTCTGAACGCCTTTAATTCCATAAACAGTGATGCTCACTTCCCTGCCAAGCAACGTTACACATGTCGCTTTTATTCCCCCAAACCCGGGTAAGGCCCCTTAAAATGTTGTGGTAGTTACCGCCCTTTATTTCGCTGTTTAATGTAATTAGAAAATATTGCATACTGATCGCCAAACAAAAACTCAAATCCCCTTCTAAATTCAATAGTTCCCCCAGCCCAAAGGTGGGCTTTTTTTCCGGGTTTGGAGAGAGGCTCACGAAAATACCCCCTTTAAAAAACGATAGTTTTTTTCCCACCTTGCATGTCCCGTAGGTTTCCCGCGGTGGTGCTGTCATTTGACCGGAGAAGGCGTTTCGATCGCTTTTCGGGGCCCTTTCTCTGCATCAAACTCTCATTTAAAAACTGGGTCTTTGGCCCCTGGTTCCCTTGCCAAGTTTGGCGGCCCTGTATCTGCGCCCTCGGCCCCCCTTAAAGTTAACGGCCCCTTGTCCCCCCCCTTTCTCTATTTTTAAATGGGACTAGAAGGGCTCCCCCCCCTGTTCCGCTGCTGTATGTTTTGGGATGGGGGGGTTCCCCTGATGGGGGGCCTCAATCAAACCCCAAAAATTTTGGGGAAATCTCAATTGGGTCCCGGGAGTACAAATCTCGGCTTTTGGGCCGATAAACCTTTTTGGGTTTCCACATCATTTAATCCCATATCTCCCTCCCAGCTCTGAGGGCCGAATTTCAGAAACTTGGGGAATTGGTAAAATTTTAAAAAAAAAATTTTTTCAAAGTTGAGGCCTTAGCGTAGGGGATTCCCCCCCAAAAAGAAAGATTTCCATAAGTCCAATTTCCCCCTTTTAAAAGGGTTCCTGAGGGGGTTTATTGGGGAACTTGGGGGTGTATATTTTTGGAAGTTTTAATGGGAAACTTTTCGCTAAAAAACTTCCCCCCTCAAATTACTTTAAAAATAAAGGGGAACCGGGATAGCTCCCCAGAACAAGGAGCTGTCCGGGGTTGGGGGCAAAATTCAACTTTTTAAAAAAAGGTCTATTCCCCCCAAAATTTTTTTCCCTCTTTCAAACCCCCCACTTTTCCCACATCCCGGGCCCCCCAAAATTGGGGAAAAGTTTTCCCAAAGATGTTTTCCCCGGTTTTGTTCGGTGGTCTACGCAAGCCCCGCTTTGCGTCCCGAGACCTTAAAAAAGGGGCCCTAAGGTGCTGGGGGAAAGGGGGGTTACCCGATTGTAGATTGTATTATCGGGGCTTGGGGCTTACTCGAGGTTTTGGGCTGGCTAATGATGGAGAAGCAAAAACGGGGGAAAAATTTGGGGCAGAGGGACCCTTAAATTCTTTTCAGTGGCGGTTTTTCCCCGGGAAACCGGGAAACCCCTTTGCAAGGGAGACAACATGCCCCTCCTCTTTCTCCCTTTAAAAACAAACCTTGGCCACCTTATACTTCTACTGGAAGTCCCCAATTTCCCCTTTTAAATTTTTTAAGGACCCCCCTGTGTACCTCTTTGAAAACCCCGGTTTTTCCCTCCGCTGTCTCCCCCAAAAATTTTTTCCCGGGTTTGGGACGAAAAAAGGGCTCCCCTGGCCCTGCCAGGTGGCCTTTGGAAGGGAAACTGAGACCATTTGGGCGTTTTTTTTGGGAAAGGGAACCCAGTTGGGCCACTGCTTCTTTTCATTTTTTGCTCAGCTTTCCCATTTTTTTTTCTTTGGATAAATTCCAGGGTTTCACTTGAGTACCCTTTTTCGGCTTTGAGTGGGCTGTAAAAATTTTCCGTAAACGGGGGAAACTCGTTGCTTTTTTTGTTAGATTTTTTGCTTTTTTTTGGGGGGGGCGAGCCCCCCCCCCCTCTTTCTGCCGGGAAGGGGAAGAGGATTAGGCCTTTTCCCTTCACTTCCGTCGGGTGGGAAAATGCCCCCCAGATACCCAAAAAGTGTTGATAGCGCCAAAAGCCCCCGGGGAGACCGGCTAAAAAATCCCCCTTTTGGGGGGTTTACAGGGGGGTTCCCTCTAGGTGCATAAAATCTTCCCCCCCCACATAAATTTATTGCTGGAGATTTGGAAAGGGAAAAAAGGGGACCATTTTCCCATTTTTTGGAGGGGGTTGCCTCTTTGTACGCAGCTTCTGGCTTTCGGTCCGGGAAGTAATTGAGGGGAATTTTATTTGGGGTCTCAACCCCGAATACCCCGGGGGGCCTGCTGTTTTTTCATGATTCCAATGTCTGTTAAAAGGGTTAAAAAAAATCTTCCCTTAAAATCTGCCCCGGGCCCCCAAAAACCCTGTGATCCCCCCGCAAGGGGAAACCCAAAACTTTCCCACCCCCCCTTTGAAATGGTTCGGGGAAAGGGGTTTTGTAAGGGGGAAGGAGGATTTTATCTCCCGAACCTGGGAAACAATTAGTTTAAATTAAACAAAACCCTTTGGTTTTCACTGGTCACTTTTCCAAACTCCCCACTATTCCCTCCATAACTTCTTAAAATGTCTCCCTTTTAGAGGAGAGCGTTTTTTTTTCCCCCCTTTCCCTTTTTCTTCCTTTCCCTCCCCCCTCCTTGTTTTTTTTTTGTCGTGTGGCTTTTTTTTTGTATGAGGTATACCCCTTTTGGGTTTTTTAGGGTTGTCTTCGTCCTGGTTTTTTGGCTTATAAAATCTCCCCTTTAAATTGATTTATGTTTGGGTTCTATGCCCCCCCTGCGTAAAAAGGGCTTACAATTTTTCTACCCTTCTTTTTATTGGTACAATATTGCACTTTGGGGTTGGGAAGGGCCCCCCTCACATTTTTTTTTACGGGGTACTTTGAAACGTTTTCCCCTACCTGTGGGTTTTTTGTTTACTATTTGTACCTATCTCTTTTCGTTGCTCCCTTTTTTTTGTATCGGTTTTTGCCTTTAAAATACTACTATGACTGTGTTTTTATAAAAATTTTTTGGCCTTTTTATTTTTTTAGTATTTTTTTTTATATTTTTTGCTCTATGCATGTTTTGAATTTTTTGAATATCTAATTCTTTAAATTTGTTCGTTAAAAAAAAATGTTCTTGAATTTAAAAAAAAAAAAAAAAAAAACAAAAAAAAGGGCCCCGAGAAAACACATCACAAATGCCTTGCTGTTTAAAAAAATTTGCTTTCTGTTTTTAAATTCACAAAAGGGTGGTTTTTTATACCTTTTTTGAAAATTAAAGTTGAAAAGAAGCATCACATGTACCCTGGCTGGAAGGGCCCTATTGGCACGCCCTTTAAACCCTAGGGAAACCATTTCCTCAAAAGCTTAAGGGAATTGTGCTAAACCCACGGGTTTTAACTTCTGACTGGGCCCGAATCTTGGATTACACGACGACCCTTAATAAAAAACTAAAAACACCCCGGCCATTTTTTTAAAAAAAAACTAAAAAACCAAAAGGAAATTAAAAACCCCCTTTTTTCCCCCCGGGGGGGGGGGGGGAAAAATTTTTTTTAAAAAAATTTTTTTTAAAAAAATTTTTTTTAAAAAAATTTTTTCCTTTTTTTTTTTTTTAATTTTTAAATTTGGCATCCTTTTTCCCCGGGGGGAAAAATTTCTTTTTTTGGGAAATTTTGGGGCCCCTTTTTTTTTTGGGGTTTTTTTTTTTTTTTTTCCTTTTTTTTTTTTTTTAATTTTAAAAATTTTCAAAAAAATTTTTTGTTTTAAAAAAAAAAAAAAAAAAAAGGGGCCCGGGGAAAACCCCAAAACCCTTTTTAATAAAATTGCCCCCCCTTTTTTTCAACCTTTTTTTTAAAATTCCCCAAAAAAAAAAAAAATTTTTTTTGGGTTTTTTTTTTTTCCCCCCCCCCCCAAAAATTTTTTTTTTTTTTTGGGGGGGGGGGGGGAAAAAAAATTTTTTTTAAAGGGGAAAAAAAAATTTTTTAAAAAAAAAAAAAGGCTAAAAAAAAAAATTTTTAAATTTTTTTTTATATAAAAAAAAAGGGGGGAAAAAACCCCCCTTTTTAAAAATTTGGTTTTTCCCCCCCCGGGGGGAACCCACCCCGGGAACCCCCCTTTTTTTTTATTATTTAATTTCCCCCCAAAGGGGGGTTTTTTTTTAAAAAATTTTTCTTTTAAAAAAAATTTTAAAACCCCGTTAAAAAAAAGGGGCGTTTTTTTTTGGGTTTTTTTAAAATTTTGGGGGAAACCCCCCAAAATTTTTTGGGTTTTTTTTTTCAAAACCCTTAAAAGGTTTAAGTAAAATTTTCCCCCCCAAAAGGGGAAACCCCCCAAATGGTTGGGGGGGGGGAAAAACCCCCCCTTTTTTCCCCCCCCCCCGGGGGTTTACCCCCCCCCCGGGGGAATTTCCGGGTTTTTTAAAAGGGGGCCCCCTTTTTTGGGGGGGTTTTTGGGGGGGGTTTTTTTTTTTTTGGGGCCCCTTTTGGGCCCGGTTTAAAAGGGGGGGTTTTTTCCCCCCCGGGGCCCCCAAAAATTCCCCCCCCCCCCCTTTTTCCCGTTCCCCCCTTTTTCCCCCCTCCCCCCAAAAAACCCCCCCCTTTACCCCCCCCCCCTTTTTTTTCCCCCCCCCTTCCCCCCCTGGGGTTTTTTGGGGTTTTTTTTTAAAAAAAGGGAAAACCCTTTTAAAAAATTTTTCCCCCTCGGAATTTTGGGCCCTTTTTCCTTTTTAAACCCCCCTTTGGGGGCCCAAAAAAAATTTTGGGGGGGGGTTTTTTATTTTTTTGGGGGGTTTTTTTTTTTAAAAAAAAAAGGGGGAAAAACCCCCCCTTTTTTTTTAAAAGGTTTTTTTTGGGGGGTTTTTGGGGGGGTTTTTTAAATTTGGGAAAACCTTTTCCCCTTTGGGGGTTTTAAAAGGGGGGTTTTTTGGGGGGGGGCCTTTTTGGGGGGGGTTTTTAAAAAAAATTTTTTTTTTTTCCCCCTTTTCCCCCCCCCGGCCTTTTAAAAAAAAATTTTTTTTTTTTTTTAAATTTTTTTGGGGTTTTTGGGGGGAAAAAAAAGGGGAAGGGGGGGAAAATTTTCCTTTTGGGGGGAAGGGGGGTTTTCCCTTTTTGGCCCTTTGGTTTTATGGTAAAGGGGAAATTTGGGGGAAATTTTTTGGGGGTTTTTTTTTTTCCCCTTTTTTTTGGGGCACTGGGGGGAAAAATTTTCTTTTTTTAAAAAACCCCCCAAAATTTTAATTTTTAAGGGGGTTTTTTTTTTCCCCGGCCCCCTTTAATTTTTCCTTTATTTTATGTTTTTTTTGGGGGGGGGGGGGCCCCCCCCCGGGGGGCCCCCGGGGCCCCCTTTTGGGGGAAAAGGGGGGGGGGGGGGGGGCCCCCCAATTTCCCTTTTTTTTTTCCCTTTTTTTAGGGTTTTTTTTTTGGGGGGGAATTTCCTTTTGGCGGGGGTTTTTGGGGGGGCCCCCTTTTTTTGGGGGGGAAAAAAAGGGGGGCCCCGGGGGGCCCCCCCGGGGGGGGGAAAAGGCGGGTTTTTTTCCCCCTTTGGGGGGGTTTTTTCCCCCCAAGGGGAAAAAGGGGGGCCAAAAAGGGGGGGGGGAAAAAACCCCCTTTTTGGGGGTTTTTTCCCTTTTTTCCCCCCAAAAAAGGGGGGGTTTTTTTGGGGGGGAAAAAAAGGGGCCTTTTTTTGGGGGGTTGGGGCCTTTTTTTCCTTTGGCCCTTTTAAAAAATTTTTTTTTTTAATCCCAAAAAAGGGGGTTTTTTTTTAAAAATTTTTTTTGGGGGGGAAAAAAAAAAGGGGAAAAAATTGGGGGGGGTTTCCCCCGGGGGGGTTTTAAGGTTCCCCTTTTGGGGGTTTTTTTTTTTGGGGGGGGTTTCCCCCCCCCCTTTTTTTTAAAATTAAAATTTGTTTTTTTTTTTTTTTAAAATTTTCCCTCATTTTTTTCCCCTTTTTTGGGGGGGTTTTTTAAACCCCCTTTCCTTTTTTTTTTCCCCCCCCCCCCAAAAATTTTTTTTTTGGGGAAAAATTTTTGGGGGTTTTTGGGGGGGGTTTTTTTGGGGGGCCCTTTTTCCCATTTTTTTTTGGGTTTTTACCCCCGGCCTTAAAAGGGGTTTAAAATTTTTTTCTTTTTAGGGGTTTAGGGGCCCTTTGGGGGGGGGTTTTTTTTTTTTTCCCTTTTCCCCCCTTTTTTGGGGGGGGGTTTTTTCTTGGGGGCCCAAAAAGGGGGGTTTTTTTAAAAACCCTTTTTGGGGAAAAATTTTTTTTTTTTGGATTTTTATTTTTTTTTTGGCTGGTTATTTTTTTTTTTAAATTTTTTGGGGGAAAAAAATTTTTTTGGGGTTTAAAAAAAAAAGGGTGCAAAAAACCCCAAAAACCCCCGGGGGGGTTTTTTTTTTTTTTTGGGAAAAATTTTGGTTTTTTTTTTAAAAATTTTTTTGGGGGAAAAAGGGGGGGAAAAGGGAAAAAATTTTTTTTTTTTTTTTCCCCCCAAAGGGGGTTTTAACCCCCTTTGGGGGGGTTTTTTAAAAAACCCCCCGGGGTTTAAATTTTTTAAAGGGTTTTCCCCTTTTTTTTTTTTTTGGGGGGCCTTTTTTAAAAAAAATTTTAAAATTTATTTTTTATTTTTCTTTTTTTTTTAGGGTTTTTTTTTTAAAACTTTTTTTTTTTAAAAAAAAAAAATTTTTTTTTTTTCCCCCTTCCCTTGGGGGGGGGTTTTTTTTTTTAAAAAAAATTTTGGGGGGAAAATTTTTTTTTTTTTTAAAATTTTTTCCCTTTTTGGGGGGTTTTTCCCATTTTAAATTTTTTTTTAAATTTTTTTTGTAAAAGGGGGTTTTTCCCCCTTTTCCTTTTTTTGGGGTTTTTTTGGGGCCTTTGAAAATTTTTTTTTGGGGGGGGCCGGGGGGCCCCCCCCAAAGGTTTTTTTCCCCCCCGGGGGGCCCCCTTTAAAAAAAATTTTTTTTAAAGGGGGGGAAAATTTTTTAAAAGGGGCCCCTTTTAAAAGGGGAAAAAAAGGGGGGGGGCCCCCCCCAATTTTGGCCCCGGGGGTTTTTTGGGGTTTTTTTGGGCCTTTTTTTTGCCCCCCCCGTTTTTTTTTCCCCCCCCCCTTTTTTTTTTTTTGGGGCCCCCCCCCCTTTTTCCCCCTTTTTTTTTTTTTTGGGGGGGCCCTTTTTCCCCCCCTTTTATTTTCCCCTTTTTTCCCCCCTTTTTTTAAAAATTTTTTTTTGGGGGGGGCCCCCCCGGGGGGGGGTTTTTTTGGGGGGGTTTTTTCCCTTTTTTTAGGTTTTAGGGGTTTTTTTTGGGGGTGTTTTTTTTTGGGGGTTTTTTTGGGTTGGGGGGGGGCCCTTTTTTTTTTTTTGGGGGGGTTTTTTTTAAGGATGGGGGTTTAAAAAATTTCCTTTTTGGCGGCTGGACTTTTATGGGGGGTTTTTTGGGGAAATTTAGGGGGGCCCCTTTTTTGGCTGGCCTTTTTTCCCCGGGGGGGCCCCCCCCCCTTTTTGGGGGGGAAATTTTTCCCCCTTTTTTGGGGTGTTTTTTTTTTCCTGGGGGGGGGAAAAAAAATTTAGGTTTTTTTTTTTTTGGGGGGTTTTTTTGGGGTTTTTGGGGGGTTTTTTTTGGGGGGCCCCCCCCCCAAAACCCGGAATTTTTGGGCATTTGGGGGGGGGGGTTTTTTTTTTGGGCCCTTTTTGGGGGAAAAGGGCGGGGTTTTGGGGTTTTTCCCCCAAAAAAATTGGGGGGGTTTTTTTTGGGGGGGCCCCTTTTTTGGGGTTTTAATGGGGGGGGGGTTTCTTTTTTGGGGGGTTTTTGGGTTTCCCCCCCCGGGGGGGTTTTTTTGGGGGCCCCTTTTTGGGGGCCTTTTAGGGGGGTTTTAGGGCGGGGGTTTGGCTTTTAGGGGGTTTTGGGGGGGGGGGGGGGGGGTTTTTTTTTTTTTAGGGGGGGGGTTTTTTTTGGGGGGGGGGGGTTTTGGGGGGGGGGCCCGGGCCTTTTTTTTTTAATTTTGGGAGGGTTTTTGGGGTTTTTTGGGGGTTTTTTGGGGGGTGTTTTGGGGCCAATTTTTTTGGGGTTTGGGGGGGGGGGTTTTTTTGGGGGTTTGGGGGCCCGGGGGGGGGAATTTTTGGGGGGGGGGCCCGGTTTTGGGGCCTTTTTGGGGG
This sequence comes from Phyllomedusa bahiana, assembly GCA_025379985.1. NCBI lineage: Eukaryota > Metazoa > Chordata > Amphibia > Anura > Hylidae > Phyllomedusa > Phyllomedusa bahiana. The sequence goes on along the minus strand of JAODAL010045264.1, from coordinate 8,136 downwards.
GGGGTTTTTTGGGGGGTTTTGGGGGGCCCGGGGGGGGGTTTTTTGGGGGGGGTTTTTTTGGGGTTTTTTTAAGGGTTTGGGGGTTTTTATGGGGGTTTTGGGGGGGTTGGCGGGTTTTTCCCCCTTATTTTGGGGGTTTTAGGGGGGGTTTTTGGGGGGGGGTTTTTTTTAAATTGGTATTTTTTTGGGGGGGGGTTTTTTTGGGTTTGGGGGTTTTTTTTTTTGGGCCCTTTTTTTTTTGGGGCCTTTTTTGGGGCCCCTTTTTTTTCCTTTTTTTTTGGGGGGTTTTGGGGGTTTTAAACCCGGGGGGGGGGTTTTTGGGGTTTTTGGGGTTTTGGGGGTTTTGGGGGATTTTTTTGGGGGGGGGTTTTTTTTTTTTAAAGGTTTTTTGGGGGCCTTTTTTTTGGGGGGTTTTTGGGGAATTTTTTTTTTTTAAATTTTTTGGGGAAGGGGCCCCTTGGGGGGGGGGTTCTTTTTTTGGGGGGTTTTTTTGGGGGCCTTTGGGGGCCCAAGGGGGCCCGGTATTTTTTTTGGGGGATTTTTTTTGGGCCGGGGGGTTTTTTTTTTTCCCCCCGGGGAATTTTTTTTTCCGGTTATTTTGGGCCTTTTTGGGGGGGGGGGGGGCCCTTTAGGGGGGGTTTTTGGGGTTTTTTTGGTTTTTTGGGGGTTTTTTCCCAAAATTTGGTTTTTTTTCCTTTTTTTTTTTTGGGGCCCCTTTGGGGGGGCCTTTTTTGGGGGCCGGGGGGCCCCTTTTTTTTTTTTTTTTGGGGGGTTTTTTTGGGGGGGGGTTTTGGGGGGGGGGGGCCCCCTTTTTTTTTTTGGGGGGTTTTTTGGGGGTGTATTTTTTGGTTTATTTTGGGGCCTTTAAAGGGGGTTTTTTGGGGGGGGTTTTTAAACCCCTTTTTTGGGCCCTTTTTTTTGGCTCTTTTGGGGGGCCCGGGGGGGCCCCCGGGGGCCCCAATTTTGGGCCCTTTTTTTGGTTTTTTTTGGGGGGTTTTGGCGGGGTTTTTTGGTTGGGGGGGGTTTTTTTTTCCGGGAATGGGCCTTTTAAAAAATTTTTGGGGTTTTTGGGGTGGCATTTTAAAGGGGGTTTTTGGGGGGGTTTGGGGGGGGTTTTTTTGGGGGGAAAAAAAAATTTTTTTTTTTCCCCTTTTTGGGGTTTAAAGGGTTTTTTTTTTGGGGGGGTTTTTTGGGGGTTTGGGGGGTTTTTTTTTTGGGGGGGGGGGGGGGCCCCGGGTTTTGGGGCCCAAAGGGGGGGGGTTTTTTTTGGGGGTTTAAGGGGGGGGGGGGGCCGTTGGGGGGTTTTGGGGGTTTTTTTGGGGGGGGTTTTTTAAAATGGGGGGTTTTTAAGGGGGGGAAAAGGGGGCCTTTTGGGGGGGGGGGGGTTTTTGGGGGGGGGAAAGGGGGGTTTTTCCCCCCTTTTTTCCGGGGGAGGGGGGGGGTTTTTGGGGGGTTGTGGGGGGGGGGCCCCTGTTTGGGGGACTTTTTTGGGGGGGGGGGGTTTTTTTTTTGGGGGGGTTGGGGTTTTTTTTTGGGGGCCCCCTTTTTTTTTTTTTTTTTGGGGGATTTTTAAAAGGGGGCCCTATTTTTTTTGGGGGCCCCCCCCCCCCCCTTTTTTTTTTTTTTGGGTGGGGGGAAGGGGTTTTTTTTTCCCGGGGGTTTTCCCGGGTTTTGGGGAAGGGGGGTTTTTCCGGGGCCCCGGGGGGCCTTCTATTAGGGGGGGGGGGGGGGCCCTTTTTTGGGGGGGGTTTTTTTTCCCCGGGGGGTTTGGGGTTGGTTTTTTTGGGGGGCCCCGGGGTTTTTTGGGTTTAAAAGGGGGGTTTAGGGTTGGAAACCCCGGGGGTTTTGGGTTGGGGGGGGGGTTTTTAAGGGGGCCGGGGTTTTTCCCCTTTTTGGGGGGAACTGTTTTTTTCCTTTTTTTTAAAAAATATTTTTTTTTAAAAAAAGGGGGGCCCCCCTTTTTCCCTTTTTTTTTTTTGGGGGGGTTTTTTTTTTTTTTTTTAAAAAAATTTTTTTTTTAAAAAATTTAAAAAAAAATTTAAAAAAAAAAAAAAAAATTTTAAATTTTTTTTAAAAGGTTTAAAAACCTTTTTTTAAAAAAAAAAAAAGGGGAAAAAAAAATTTTTTTTTAAAAAAAAAAAAAAAAACCCCCCCTTTTAAAAGGGGCCCCCCCTTTTTCCCCCCCCCCTTTTTTTTTTTTTCCCCCTTTTTTTTTTAAAACCCTTTTTTCCCCCCCCCAAACCCCCCCCAAAAATTTTTTTTTCCCCCCTTGGGCCCGGAAAAATTTTTCCCTCAAATTTTTTCCCCCAAAAACCCGGGGGGGTTTTTCCCCCCAAAAAACCCCCCTTTTTTTGGGGAAAAGGGAAAAAAAGGGAAAAGGGGGTTGGGGGGGGGGAAAACCCCGGTTTTCCCTTTCCCGGGGGTTTTAAAAAAAAAAAATTTTTTTTTGGGGGGGCCCCCCTTAAAAATTTTTTTTTTTGGGAAAAAAAACCCCCTTTTTTAATTTTTTTCCCCCCAAAAAAAAAAATTTTTTAAAAATTTTTGGGGGGTTTGAAACCAAAAAAAAAAAAATTTTTTCCCCCCGGTTTTAAAAATTGTTTTTTGGGAAAGGGGGGGGGGGGGGTTTTTTTTTGGGGGGCTTTTTTTTAAAAAATTTTTTTAAAAAAGGGGTTTTTTCCCCCCCCCCCCTTTTTTGGGAACTTGCTTTCCGTTTTTTTGGCCCCTGTAGGTTTTGTGGTTTTCCCAGGGGGTTTTTGGAAAAACCCGGGCACGTTTGGGGGTCTTTTTGTAATGTTTTTTTTTTTGGTTTTTTTTAAACAAATTTTATTTGCTTTTTAATTAACCAACATGAATCTCTGACATGTTACAATCTACAAATCATGAGTTGTACAATCTCTAGGCCATGCGCCTAAGGTCTGTAAACATCACATGCAGAGTATGAAATATTGACATCAAGTGATATATCAGAATAAACAGTATAAATCAAGAAAACAGAAAGAATAAATCGGTCCGATTGGACAACTGTTAAACCGTGTGCCTATGCGTCCTTTCCTCCCAACCTCAGGAATGCGTTACTGTCTATATTGCATCGTGGGAGCTTACAGTCTCATACCTGCAGTCTTCCCAACGTGCCCCCGACCCCTTCCCTGCAGAACCATCCTGTGTATTTAAACACCTGCATGAGAGCCCTGATCTCCCTGTCGGAGTAATGCGACTCTATGACGGTTCTCCACCTCCTGAAGAATCCCTTAGTACGAGTTTCCTTGTGTCTCTCAGTTTCTAGCCTGTCGGCTATGAGATAGTCCTCTAATTGTTTTATTACCCCGGAGATGGGCGGGAGGATGGGTTTTAGCCAAAACTGCAGCAGGCTCCTTTTTGCTGCCAGAAGGGCAATGTGAACTATACCGGGGTAGCCGGTGGGGTGTGTTAACTCCCCAGGATCCACTCCTTCGTCCATGTCCGGAGGTCTAGGATAGTGAAAGATCAGAAACTCGTAGTGTTTTTCCAGGTGGACCCCAAAGTGAAGTCTAATATATTGGAGGACTGTGTCCCAGTAGGTCTGTGTATAACTACACTCCCATAGCCCGTGCCATAGGTCCGATTTGTGTGCGCCGCATTTGGGACAATGCTGTAATCTATCCGGGAAATTTCTGGAGGGAGGGAGATTGAAAGCATAGATGGCGTTGTGTATGATCTTAAAATACGTTTCACGCCAGGTTTCACAGATGATGTGTTTACGTATGGCCATAACCCCTTGTGGGATCAAGTCTGGGACCTGGTCATTCCCCAATCGGCGACGCCAATATTGGAATGCCTGTGAAGCTACTCGCTTTCTACACCATCCTCTCATGTCTGCGTAAAGGCCCGAAAGGGAGCAAGAATCCCTGTGTGTGGTGACAAACCTGTCAAAATCATTAGGGATGGTCTCCTTGGAGACATCTCTTAGCCTCCCCCTGCAGAAATAATAGAGCTGGTAGGCTGCCAGGAGATGTGACTCTGATAAGGAGAACTTCTCAACCATCTCCAAGGGTTTCAACCACCTGTGCAGCTGTGGATGCATCAACTGCCCTGCGGTGACTAGACCTCGCTCTCTCCATTTCCAGAACATCGGGTTACTCCTACCCAAGGGGAACTCGGGATGATCCAGAATGGGCATGTCTTTGGAAAGAGCAAAGGAGAGGCCCAAGCGTCTCCTCAGCTCCTTCCATACCAGAATCGTGTCCCTGATCAGTGGAGACAACTTTATCAAGGGGGGGAGCCTGGGATATCTGGTGTGGAACAGAGCTTGTGGATGCCAAGGGAGCATTAGTTCCTTCGCCAATTCCCAGTTCGAGAAGCGGGAGCGACCCTCAATCCAATCAAGCATGTGTCGCGCCAAGCATGCCAAATTATATCCTCTAACATCAGGGAGGTTTAGTCCCCCCACCCGAACCGGCAATATTGGTTTGTGTAGAGCGATGCGTGGTTTTTTCCCCAACCAAATGAATTTGGAGAAACATGAATTGATTGTATTGATGTCCGTGTGTTTGAGAAGGAAGGGGAGTGTCTGTAGGGGATATAGGAGCTTTGGGAAGCAGACCATTTTTTATGGCGTGGCATCTCCCAGCCAGTGACGGCGGCAAAGATGCCCACCGTCTCAAGTCCTGGGAAATTTTGTCTATGAGAGGAGGGATATTTAATTTGTACATGAGATCTGGAGTCCTGCCAATCTTGATGCCCAAAAAGGTAAGGTGGTCCTGAACCCGGGTTATGTCTAGCCCTATACTGGCCCAGTGGGACTGAGGCAGCTTCGGCCCCAACTCTAGTAATTCACTTTTAGACACATTCACTTTATACCCTGAGAACGCGCCAAAATGTTGTAGGGCATCTAGGACTGGGGAGAGGTGCTCCAGGGGGTTTGACAGAAATAATATAAGGTCATCGGCAAATAAAGCAATCTTCACCTCCTTGTCCCCTATCCGTATTCCCTTGAAAAGGTCTGAGTCCTCGAGCAGCCGCGCCAGGAGCTCCAAGGCCAAGTTAAAAAGTAAGGGGGACAGCGGGCATCCCTGTCTTGTGCCCTTTTGAAGGAGAAATTTTGGGGAAAGGAAGCCTGTGGTGTGAATTTGTGCCATTGGGGCATCATAGATGGCGGGCTGGTACTGTTATGGCTGGCACTGTATGGCTGGCTCTATTATGGCTGGCACTGTATGGCTGGCTCTATTAGGGCTGGCACTGTATGGCTGGCTCTATTATGGCTGGCACTGTTATGGTGGGCACTGTATGGCTGGCTCTATTATGGCTGGCACTGTTATGGTGGGCACTGTATGGCTGGCTCTATTATGGCTGGCACTGTTATGGTGGGCACTGTATGGCTGGCTCTATTATGGTGGGCACTGTTATGGTGGGCACTGTATGGTGGGCACTGTATGGCTGGTACTGTTATGGTGGGCACTGTATGGCTGGCATTGTTATAGTGGGCACTGTTATGGAGGGCACTGTATGGCTGGCTCTATTATGGTGGGCACTGTTATGGTGGGCACTGTATGGTGGGCACTGTATGGCTGGTACTGTTATGGTGGGCACTGTATGGCTGGCACTGTTATAGTGGGCACTGTGGCTGGTTCTATAGGGCTATATTTTTAACCTACCTAAATGAACAATCCAATCCAACCTGTTAAGATCTTATCTCTGGAGGCTTCATATGTGACCCCATCATACCCACAAAATAAACCATAACAGTGCCCGATGGGTGCGATGCTCTGGAGCGAGCGGGAATGGGGGAATGGAGGGGACCAATAGGGAGGTACAGGGGGTAATGGAGGGGACTAGTAGGGAGGTACAGGGGGTAATGTCGGGGACCAATAGGGAGATACAGGGGGTAATGGAGGGGACCAATAGGGAGATACAGGGGTAATGGAGGGGACCAATAGGGAGGTACAGGGGAAATGGAGGAGACCAATAGGGAGGTACAGGGGGTAATGGAGGGGACTAGTAGAGAGGTACAGGGGGCAATGGAGGGGACTAGTAGGGAGGTACAGGGGGTAATGGAGGGGACTAGTAGGAAGGCACTAGGGGTAATGGAGGGGACTAGTAGGGAGGTACAGGGGGTAATGGAGGAGACCAATAGGGAGGTACAGGAGGTAATGGAGGAGACCAAAAGGGAGGTACAGGGGTAATGGAGGGGACCAATAGGGAGGTACAGGGGTAATGGAGGAGACCAATAGGGAGGTACAGGGGGTAATGGCGGGGACCAATAGGGAGGTACAGGGGTAATGGAGGGAATCAGTAGGGAGGTACAGGGGGTAATGGAGGGGACCAGTAGGGAGGTAAAGGGGGTAATGGAGGGGACCAGTAGGAAGGTACTGGTGGTAATGGAGGGGACTAGTAGGGAGGTACAGGAGGTAATGGAGAAGACCAATAGGGAGGTACAGGAGGTAATGGAGAAGGCCAATAGGGAGGTATAGGGGTAATGGAGGAGACCAATAGGGAGGTACAGGAGGTAATGGAGGAGACCAATAGGGAGTTACAGGGGGTAATGGCGGGGACCAATAGGGAGGTACAGGAGCTAATGGAGGAGACCAATAGGGAGGTACAGGAGGTAATGGAGGAGACCAATAGGGAGGTACAGGGGGTAATGGAGGAGACCAATAGGAGGGTACAGGGGGTAATGGAGGAGACCAATAGGAAGGTACAGGGGTAATGGCGGGGACCCAAAAGGGAGGTACAAGAGGTAATGAGGAGACCAATAGGGAGGTACAGGGGGTAATGGCGGGGACCAATAGGGAGGTACAGGGGGTAATGGAGGAGACCAATAGGAAGGTACAGGGGTAATGGCCGGGACCAGTAGGGAGGTACTGGGGGTAATGGAGGGGACCAGTAGGGAGGTACAGGGGGTAATGGAGGGGACCAGTAGGGAGGTACTGGGGGTAATGGAGGGGACCAGTAGGGAGGTACAGGGGGTAATGGAGGGGACCAGTAGGGAGGTACAGGGGGTAATGGAGGGGACTAGTAGGAAGGCACTAGGGGTAATGGAGGGGACTAGTAGGGAGGTACAGGAGGTAATGGAGGAGACCAATAGGGAGGTACAGGAGGTAATGGAGGAGACCAATAGGGAGGTACAGGGGGTAATGGAGGAGACCAATAGGGAGGTACAGGGGGTAATGGAGGAGACCAATAGGGAGGTACAGGGGGTATTGGAGACCAATAGGGAGGTTCACTGGGTAATGGAGGGGACCAATAGGGAGGTGCACGGGGTAATGGAGGGGACCAATAGGGAGGTACAGGGGGTAATGGCAGGGACCAATAGGGGAAAGGTATCGGGGTAAGGGCGGGGACAAATAGGGAGGTACAAGAGGTAATGGAGGAGACCAATAGGGAGGTACAGGGGTAATGGAGGAGACCAATAGGGAGGTACAGGGGGAATGGAGGAGACCAATAGGGAGGTACAGGGGTAAAGGCCGGGACCGTAGGGAGGGTATGGGGGTAATGGGAGGGGACCACTAGGGAGGTACAGGGGGTAATGGAGGAGACCAATAGGGAGCTACAGGGGCTAATGGAGGGACCAATAGGGAGGTACAGGGGGTAATGGAGGGGACCAGTAGGAAGGTACTGGTGGTAATGGAGGGGACCAGTAGGGAGGTACAGGAGCTAATGGAGGAGACCAATAGGGAGGTACAGGAGGTAATGGAGGAGACCAATAGGGAGGTACAGGGGGTAAGGGAGGTGGTGGGTGCTGTATGGCTGGCACTGTTATGGTAGGCTTTGTACAACTGGCTCTGTTATGGTGGGTGCTGTATGGCTGGCCCTGTTATGGTGGGCTTTGTACGACTGGCTCTGTTATGGTGGGCACTGTATGGCTGGCTCTATTATGGTGGGCACTGTATGGCTGGTACTGTTATGTTGGGCACTGTTATGGTGGGCACTGTATGGCTGGCTCTATTATGTCTGGCACTGTTATGGAGGGCACTGTATGGCTGGCTCTATTATGTCTGGCACTGTTATGGAGGGCACTGTATGGCTGGCTCTATTATGGCTGGCACTGTTATGGTGGGTGCTGTATGGCTGGCACTGTTATGGTGGGCACTGTATGGCTGGCTCTATTATGGCTGGTGCTGTTATGGCTGGCTCTATTAGGGCTGGCACTGTTATGGTGGG
>JAODAL010045263.1:0-32102 GCA_025379985.1 Phyllomedusa bahiana | reverse complement strand
CACTCTGGGGCCTAAAAACGGTTTTTTGCCGCCCCCAGAATTTCATTTCCCATGCCTGACCCCCAATTTTTTTTGTTTTTTTTTGTGGGTTTGCGCCGTCACCTCCCACTCTATAATTTGTTGCCCCCTGAGTTCAGCTTTTTTTTTTCCCGCTTTGCTGGCATGACTTTTAAGGCTACATTCCGCTTGATTTTTTTTGGTCATTTTTGCCCTTAAGTCCCGGGGAAATTTTTTATAGTAAAGGATTTAAGGGGGCGGCAGTAATGTGCGTTTTTCATACTAAAACACAACATTTTTAATAAAGGGCCCAAAAACCAAAAGCTCCTCTGCATATTTAAGAGGGGCAAAGTTTTTACGCACCCGGGGCTCGGGGACCCCGGGGAAATGCTTTTTTTTTAAGTGATTCTTTGCCAATTTAATTCGGCCCAAAACCCAAATTTTGTCGGAAAATTCGGCGAAGTGACCCGAAAAAATTTTTGAAAAATTTTGGGCCCATTTTTAAATTTTATAAATTAGGGCCTTTTCCATGCCCCTCAATAGAGGGGGAAAATTTTTTAAATAATTGTTAAAAAGGATCTAGAAAAACATTAACCCGGGGGGAGTGGCTTTTGTTTAATCTAAGGGTTTTGGGAAAAAACCCCTTAAACCCCATGAAACAGCATATGGTGGGCCCGGGAATACCTGCAGAAATTATGCAAAAAAACATGATACCCCCAGGGCTTCCCGGTTTGGGGAAAGATCCCTCATTTGTTTACTCTAAAATTTTTGCATAAGGGGGAATAAAAAACCCTGTTGAAATGCTTAAAAAATCAGGGAATTGATTAAAAATTTAAAAACCCAAAATAAATTGGGGGCAACTCCCCGTTTTCAGACCCGGGGATTTGGAAACTAAGCTATAAAATTTTATCCCAAAAATTTTTTTAATAAATTTATAAAAATTATATGATAAAATCAACAAAAAATGTGGAGCCCCTTAAAACCACAATTATGGCTACTAAAAAGGGGATTTTTGGATTACAAAAAGGAAAATTCCCGTATATGTTTTGGAAATTAAGGGGGAAAAGCACCTCTAGCACCCGAAATCTATACTAAAAAAAAAATCTTGGCGGAAAAAGAGAAATGAATTTTGATAAACGGGTCTTTTTTGGGGCCAGAATCATCATTTAAACTCTATTTTTTCCCGATGATGAACAGATGCAAGTGCTGTTTTGTACGTGAAGAAAATCCCCAAACCCAAAAAAGCCGCAAAAAAAAAGGGATCAGGGTGGGGGGACGAAGCTTCCCCGGAAAATGTAAAGCGGATTGTCAAAAACCCAAAGAAGGGGGAAACCTTTAAAAGAATATAAATGTTTTAAATTTGCCATTTGACCATTAAGTAAAGAAAAAAGAAGATTTTTTAAAAATTTGGGCTTTAACTTTGCAATTAACGAAACCCTTTTCAATCTTTTTTCTGTACTAAAAAAAGATAAACCCGTTTTATGGATTTAAAACCATTTAAAAAAACTTTTTTTGGGAATAATCCCAGAGATAACCCAGGAAAAGTCAGGATAGTAGGGGTTAATGAATTTTTGGGAAACTAAATTTTAGGAACCCGGTTACATTACTTACCCCTTTTGGGAAATTTGGGGAAACTGAACCCAAAAAAAATGTAGTTGGGGAAAAAAAAATTTTAAAAAAAAAATTCCCCTTTTTTTATCCTATTAATGCTCGAACAGGGGGTATGGATAATTTCCAACTCTTGGTGGAGAGGATTTCAAAAATTATTTTTTACTTTGATTTTAATTCTTAATTAACCCAAAAAAACAACCCGGGAGGCGTTTCAGGAATTAAAGGGGAAAAGAAAAAAATCTAAAAAATTTTTAAAAAGGGCCCCACCCAATGGGGGGGGAAAAAGTGGTTGTCATGGGAAAGATCTAAAATGTAAAGCAGATTTCTAATTTTGGGATTTGACAATACTACTTTCAAAAAGGGTTTTCTGTGAATCCGACCCCAAATTTTTTGGATTAAATTGGAGCTCTGGTGGTGAAGGGAGGTCTTAAAAGTGCTGTCTGATAGGGAAAACGGATTTTAATCAATTTTGGGTGCCCTGTTCCCCTTTGTGGGCTTTCAAAAAAAAGTAAAAAGGTCAGTCCACCCCCCTATGCGCCCCCTTGTTTCGGAGTAGGGGTCCCTTGGGGTGAGGGTTGTGTCAGTGGCCCCCGACATGCAGTTCACCAATTTGGGGGCCGGTGGGCCCGGATTCCCTTAAGATTCCAAGGGGTGTTTTAAAAAGTTTTTGGATTTAAAAGTGTGCTTGGTTTCTTTGGGGTGGCTGTGATGTGAGTCATGTATACAAAATCCCCCTACCGGTAGTTTTGTTGGCAACCTTTTACTTTAAATTGGATAATTACAAATGTGTATATGCTGATGAAAAAAAATTTCAATTAAGAAAGGGTTTCCTCATTTTGATTTTAACAAATTATTTTTTTTTTGATGGTTTAAATTTTTTTTGTAGGTGAGAGGGTTTATGGGTGCCCAAAAGTTTCACCCTTTATTAGCCAATTTGGATGTCCTGGTGGAGTCCTCTTAAAATTTTTTTTTTGGACAACCGTTCTGTGCCCCCGTGGAGTGGTTGGCAGAAAATAAATTTATGACCCGTTTTTTATAAGGGGGTTTGGGCCTCTGTCTGCCCCCCCCACTTTTTCGGCGAGTATATTAAATTTAAAAACCCCTTGAATTTTTTTTTTTACATACCCAATTTTCCAGGGACAGGGAAATTTCCCCTTTCCCGGATCTAATTTTGGGGGGTTCCCAAAATAGGGGTGATTTCCACTTTAAACCTATAAAAAGGGGAAAACTCTGGAAAAACAATTTTTTTCATTATCCCTAGTAAACCCTTCGAGGGCATACAAAATTGGCAATACCTGGGGGGAATCTTTGGGCGAAGGCAAATGACAGAAAAATTCAGAGTTAAAAAAAGGGGAATCAAAGTCTATATGCCCCAAAAGTTTATTGGGGAGGGGGATAACCCAAAAAGGGTTTTGAACCCAGCCCTTATCTAGAGGAGAACCCTATTTCACGTGAAAAACTTTTTTTCTCACAAAAAAAAAATTTTAAGGGGGGAACCCAAATACCTACTAAAGGTTGTGGATTTTAAAGGGACAGTTCAACCAAATTAAAAAAAAAAAATCATATTAAAAAAAATTACCTGTTTTATCCCAAGATCCCCTTGTGGCTAATATTTTGAAGGGGTGGGTTTCCAGGTTGTCGCAAAACCGGGCAAAAAATCTAGGTAAAGTCTTTTTACTACTTGATTTCTTTCCAAAAAATACATCCACCTATGTGGCTATGTAATAGGGGTTTTTCAGATGTTGGGGCCTCCATGCAAAAATGTTTCCCTTTGACCCCCAATCGAAATTTACAAAAAGGTTTCTAAATGTTTTGTTATAAAACAGTACATTAATTGTAATCGACTTCTGTGTTAATTATCTCATGGAGTTATGTGACCCGAAAATTGTAGGGTGCACGTCCCGGGAAAAATTTAAAGTGAGGCTCTTGGAGCATGTCAAATTGGGATAAGAAACCGCAGGTGAACTTTTTTGGGGCTTAAGTCAAAAATTTTTGAAAAAGCAATGGGTCTAGCATACAAAAACTTTAGGGGATTTGCAAAAAGAAAGGGTTCTAGGGCAAACGTTTAAGGGAATTTAGAGAAAAAAAAAAAAAGATGTGAAAACTACTGGTATTTAACCCCCTTTAAAAAAACATATTCCTTTGGTTTGAATGTACGAATGAAGTAAATTTCTTCATTACTAAAAATTTTGGATGCATTTTTTTTCCCCGTATATTAATATTAATTTTTTAAGGACACAAAACACGGGTTTAGAGTGGTTTTATGATTTTTTCTGAAGGGTTTCCTTTATTGTTTTGTATGTAATTTATGTCCTTTTATTTTCCCTTTTTTCCCCTTTTAAAAATTTGGTCTGTTGTTTATATAAAATGTATATTGGGTTTTATCCCCCCCCCCCCCCCCCCTTGTCCTTTTTACACCCGTGTGTGGGAATTTCCCTCTTGTATAAAACCCTTTCCCCCGTCATTTCCGGGGGGGGATCCGTTAGAAAAGGGGTTGGGTTTAGGGGTGTCTTTGCCTGGCCCTTATGTTGCTCCCCCTCCATTTTGGGGCGGGGTTTTTGTTGGGGGACGGGGGTTTTGGGGGAAAAGTGTGAACCGGGGTCCCCGGGTGTGCTTTTGCGCGTGCCCCGGGCCCGCGGCCCGGAAAAGGGGCTTTTTCCCGGTGCTTTATCCCAAGGTGAGTTTGTTTAGGTAAAGTATATAAGGAAAGTTCCGGGGTGGGGGCTTTTTTCTTGTGCTTCGAAAAAGGTTCGGAGGGGAAATTCCCCCAAAACGTCACGGGCTGTTTTTTTTTTTTTTTTTGGGGGCCTTTCCGGGCCCTTTTTTTTTCTTTTTCAAAGAAATTTTTCATCATTAAATTTCATAGGGTTTTTTCCCTTGGATCCGGAAATTTCTGGCGGAAATTTTTCTTGGTTTTACCCTTTTTTTGTTTTAAGTCCGAGGAAACCCTGCAGGCCCCGGGACATTTTATTGGATTGGTGAGCTGGGTTAATTTGAACTTTATTTGCCGTTGAAAATTAAACCTGTCTGACCCCAAAAAATTTAAAAAGTCCCGGGAAAAAAAAAAAGGGTCTTTCAACCCCTTTTTAGTTAAAAATGGCATTGCATACTGTTTGTCCACAGTATGCCATTAAACCTGTCTAAACCCCCGTTATAAAAGTGCCTGAAAAAGGGTTTTTCAACCCCTTTTAGTTAACGGAATTAATTACCTTTTCTGTACCAGAGTTAACCAAAAAAAACCCTTTTGACCGCCAGATTTAAAAAAGTGCGGAAAAAAAGGAGTCTTTCACCACCATTTTAGTTGAATGGACATTGACTTTTCCCCTGTTTGTACCAATTTTGATCAATAAACCCTGTCTGACCCCCAGATTTAAAAGTGCCGGAAAAAGGAGACTTTAAACCACCATTTAGGAAACGGGAAATTTGACTTCCGCCCGGGGAAAACCTAAATTTAAGTTTTCGAAACCTCCCTAAAAATTTCAGAAGAATAATTTATCAACTATTTTTGTTTCCATTTTTTAGTGTTTAATTTCTGAAAAACCATTTTTAAAATGGATGAATCCAACACATCTTTTTTTTCTCTTTTTTTAAATTTAAAAAATGGGTTGTTTCATATAGGGATTCACAAGTTAAAGATTGCAAAAAACAAGTTTTTTGCAAAAGGTGCCTTAACAGTTTTAAACGTTTTCCCTTTTTGACAGCACCTCCCCCCCTTGACCCCACTCTTGAAAATTTGTGAAAAAAAAAAATGTCTGTTAGAAACCAAAAATTTTTTAAAAAGGGCCCTGTAGTTTACGCATTTCACGAAAACTTTCCCCAAAAAATTAAAAAAAGACCCTTACACCTTTTGACAATTGTGAAGTACAAATGTCTTTAGAAACAACTTTTTAAATAGGCCCTTTAGAAATTGCTACTTTTAAAAAGCAGCATGACCAAAAAATTAAAAAAATGACTTCTCAGCACTGTTAAAAATTGTGAGGAGAAAATCCCACTTAGAAGCCGCATTTCTTTCCAAAGGACCATGATTAAGCTGTATCTTACGCACCATGCCCCCAAAAAAAATTTATAAAAATATTTCTCAACACGTTAAAAATTTGGGGGAAAAATCCACTTAGAAGCCGCTTTTCGTTCCAAAGGACCATGATTATAGCGACTTCCCACCCATGACCCCAAAAAATTTAAAAAAGATTTTCAGACCTTTTAAAATTGGAAGGAGAAATCCCCTTAGAAGCAATTTTTTTTCCCAAAGGACCATGATTTAGCTGTATCCTCCAAGCAACATCCCCCAAAACCATTGACAAGGGAAAAAATTCAAAAGATAAATGAGAAATGGTTATACGATTTTGTCATGAAACCTTGGTGTTCTTTTACAGTCTTCCCCAAACCCAAAAACCAGCAAAATGATCTTTTGGGAACTGAGAATAAAATTGCAGAGAGAAATGATCATTTTAAAAACATTTTTCAAGAGGACCATTTCTGTTTGAAGAGGAATGTGAATTTAGCCCGGGCAACTAATGGGTGCCCTCAGCAATTGGAGCCAAAAACATCATCAGAGATCCATGCCTGATTTCATTCTTGATGAAAGTCAACGATCCAATTACCTGTGGAAAACCTTGCGTTTGTCTTGTAATGACTCCTCCAGCTATGCTGAAGGTCCGGCTCAGATATGACGCTGGCTGCTGGGCAGGACAACCCCTATATGGCGTGCCGAGGGGAGCTCGGGCCATTCATCCATTTTGGATACCCAGAAGTCTATTGGGTCCGGAACACATACAAAAACATCGGTGTTGAGACGCAGATAGTCGTGCACCATGATTTAAGCTGGTCTCAGTGTGTTGATGTGTGCCCTGCATTACATGCGTTGGTGAGGTGGTAAATTAAAGATTGCCAGAGGTCACCCATTAGGCTTCTGCAAATTGCCTGCTGGCCTGCTGCCGCACGGCTACTTGGCACCCCTACTGCTTTTCAGGTCCTGAGTTTTTCCACGTGACATTTGAAGAACGTGAAGCAGACACAACAGATGTCTCCAGTTGATCAATCAGCAAGGGCTCCATTTCCTCAAAGTTACTCTCTATTTGGGTGGGTGGAAGGAAAGTGCTAGTTTTGTTTGTACTGGAGAAACCAGGAGGGTGGCCACCAGTAACTGTTGTTCATTTTGATGGCCTTAATGCGAGGATCATGTTGGAGGAAATGGAGCATCCAAGCACTCATATGAGAGATGGAGCTTTGATTTCCCAAGCCTTTGGGTCGAGGGCCACTAGCAAACTGATCTTCCTCATCTTCCTCCTCCGGCTCAAATTCGCGCCAACCTCTTTCCAAGGCAGGGACGTCGATAAGGTCGGTGTCCAGGAATACCTCCTCCTCCTCCTCCGCTTCCTCCAGCACAGCTTCAACACAGCCCTGACTTGCCTCAGATGATACACCCTGAGAGCTGAAGCGCCGCGTTGCACTAGCCCTGGACCCCGAACCACTGCCTAATGAAGACCGATGAAATTGAGAAACTGTCGGGCCTTGTGGATTCAACGGAGAGACAGGCTCCGTGTCCGCATCTGTGTCCGTCTCCTCCGTCGCTGGTGGGACCTGATGTTTCAGAGTGTCCAAGGATCGTTCCAGAACTAAGACCACCACAATGCTCATGCTGAAAAAGGCATTGTCCGCAATGACCATTTTGGTGGCTTTTTCAAAACTGGCAAGGATGGTGCAGAGCTCTTTCACCTGCCTCCACTCTCGGTGGCTCAACACCCCAAGGTCCGCACCGCTGCTTGTTAGGCCATTTTCCCTTTCGTACTGTGTAATTGCATTGCGCGCTGCCCAAAATCGCGGGCAGTGGGGGGTGGAATTCCAGCGAGTTCCACGTCAACAATGGACGGTTTGAGGGGGAGGCCCAGCTGCACTGCAACGCAGCACAGGACAAAAAAGGTGCGAACGGCGAAGTGCAACTCAGACCTCGAGCCCCTCAGAGCACCCAAACCCCCCGGTATGTTTTAGGAAAATTTCGGACAAAAGGTCATGACATGGCCGGGAAAAGGATGTCTCCAGCCTATGGATCAAAGGGGTGGCCACAGATTTAACCGTTATCGCACACACTTTGCCTGACACGGGACTTGTCACCCACCCAGCTGGGTCCCCGTTGCGGAGAGCCGTCCACAGCTCCTCCTTTGTTGGGGAACGGTCCCCAAAGGCAGTTTAAATTTTCAACGGTCGGTTTCTTTTTGGCACTATCCACCAAAAGGACCGGGGAAAGAACCCTCACCATCCCTGCGGTTTTGAAGAGCTGCGCCGAGCCGAGAGCCCCGCCCCCCCAAAGATCCACCACTCACCCAGTAGCTGTCACAGAGTAAGCGCTTGGGCCGTGCTTACTAGTCCATTGTTGGGGTCAGATGGACTTTTCCGGACACAGATGCAACAACCCCGTTAAAATTTAGATGACACGGGGCTGCAGGACAGGAGGGCTTTTCTGGCAAAGAAATGCCTCCCGGGCATCGGTTTTGGGGGGCGCAAGGGCCAAAACCGGCGGAACCCATCTTTTTTTCACCAGACGGAAATGCAACATTTCCAAGGCCAAAAGCCGGGCAATGCCGACATTCAGCTTTTGGTTTTGGGGATGGTTTTGGGTAAAGTGTTTTTTTCTCCCCAAACCAGGAAGAAAAAAAGCTGGCACTAGCTGGCCACGGGAGGGCATGCAGGTCGCAAACTGGGGAAAGGGAAGGGGTGGGAAAGGGCCTGGGGTCGGGTTACTCCGGGACGGGGAGGCTGAAGCGAGGCTGATCCCTGATCAGACTTGAGAGACATGGGCAGCGAGGAACCTTGGGTAGCGGGGGAGGAGGAGGCGGAACAGAGGGGTGCGGGTTGGAACCGGCATGGTGTGTCCTTTTTGGCCAAGTGTTGCCTCCATTTCAACTCACATTCGCTTCTTTGATCATTTGGGGGGGTTAAACCCCTAAGATTCTTGCCTCTACTTATGTTTTACGGCAAAACGAATATACATCACTGGGTGAATCAGGGGCTGCTCAAAAAAGGCCCCGGGCTTGAAGGTGCGGGCCCTTTTTCCACACGAAAAGCGAGGAGGGGTTTTTTGAATGAGGGTTTGTGGCGGAACACTCAGGGGACTTCTGCACCCCCTCTCCCTTTTGATTTTGGGACCCTGCGACCTCCCCCATCGCCCCCTCTCGACATGAGAAGCGCCGCAAAAAATTCTGCGGAAAAGACCACTTTGGATCCGCAATTTCACATCACATCATCATCACAACAAGGGGTGACTGGTTGCCCTGACATTCGATCCTGGGCTGGGGGCTACAACAAGAGGCCAGAAACGTTTGCCGACCGCCCGGTTTTTTTCCGATTGCCGGCTTCCCTTTTCCCCCCTGATGGCATCAGTAACTGGGCGTCAAGCAACAAAATCATCCCTTTGGCCTCTTGATCTTTGGAAAAGCCTTCCGACCCCCAACAAAATTTTGTCACGAGTTGACATTGAGCTGCATACTTTTATGTTGGACGGGTGCTGACACTAAAGACATTTTTGGCCCCGGGCGGAGGATAGGAAAACTGCTGGAGAGGTTGCATTAACCACGAAAACAGATTGGCGAAGCGTTTGTTCTGAGCTCTCAGGCCCGACCCAGCGATGACAACCTGACGGGCCCAACCAAAAGATCCCCTGGCTTGCGGTTGTCGCCAGCACTGAAGGGCACCTTTTTCATACCTCTACCTCCCCACCCCTCTTTTCTCGCTTACCCCCCTCATTTCCTCCATGTTCAGAAAGAAAAAAATTTAAAAGGGAGGAAGAGTTTTGAAATCTCTTTTAAAGGACGTAAATCACAGCTATTCTTAAATTCCTACAGCCAACTGGATTAGAAACTGAAAAGTTCTAGCGATTTTTGTGAAATCGGTCTGGGGGAAGAACCGTAAAAAAAATCAACATGTTCTTTCCTTCATCCCCCGGATTTACAACTCCCAGTAGGCCCAGGAATTGATAGTTTTCAAAAAACTATCAACATTTGCGCTATCTGGCCAAACGAATTCAACGAGTGCAATGAAATTATTCAAAAGTTACACGGATGAGAAATTGCGTTTTTTTTCGCAATGACAAACGAGAACGGCTAGAAATTTTTTTTATCGAATTTTTTATCAACGTGGGTATTTGAAAAAAAAATAGGGGGCCGCCCACACAATACAGCTATTTTAAAAGTTTACGGAAACAAACAGTGTTTTTGCACCTAGAAATACACCTGCGGTTACAAAAAGTTCTGTATCCTATTGGGTACAAAAATGGGTCTTGAACAAAAATGAGCTGCGCCAAAATGAAAAACACGAATTAAATTTGTACTGATAATAATATGGTTTTTTTGCACCCAGAAAAACAACACCAATTACAGAAATTTCTGTATGGGAAATCCGACAAGATGGGGCCTTTTTTAAAAAAAATGGGCCTGCCCAAAAATGAACAAAACCCCAATTAAAATTTGGTACGGTAAAAATTGGTTTTTGCACCTATAAAACATCTCGGTGAATAAAATTGGTATTTCCCTTTTTAAGTACAAAGGGGCTTGAACAAAACGACTGCGCCAAAAGGAAAAACACATAATTAAATTTTACTGTAAAATAGGGGTTTTTTTCACCTATGAAAAACAAACCAAACACAAATTTCGTATGGGGAAATCCGTACAAGATGGTCTTTTAACAAAAATGGGGCGCCAAAGGAACAAAAAACCCAATTTAAATGTGACGGATAAAAAAACGTGGGTTTTGCCCTATAAATACACCGGGACTAAAAATTTGTATCCCATTTTAAGAACAAAGTGGGGGTCTTTGAAAAAAACTACGGGGCCAAAGGAAAAAAAAACCTAATTAAATCGGTACAATAAAAAAGGTGAGTTTTGCACCTATCAAATACACCTGCAGTTACTAGAAAAGATCTGTATCCATAGATACATTAAGTACAGGCTGCACAAAATACAAGGTAATATTTCACAAAAACTGGCTAATAAAAAGCCATTTCAATGCAGGGTCAAAGCAGTCTGGTCTGCACAATATCCACTCTCCTTTCATAAGCCTGCCAGCCTCTCTGTCTGTGTATGCCCGCACTCCCTCCCTCCCCTCCTCCCCCATAGCTGTACAGCGCTAGATGCTTCTTTCAAATTCTCAGCCTAACTAACTAAAAACCTATGTTCTAATGTTCACAGCTAAAAGCATAGTTGTCTATGTGAACAAAGAGAACTGTGTCACTGAGCTGTATTGACAAAGACCTAGCACACGTCCTGATCTTATGAGACACAGACACACACTGATGCTGAACAGGAAGGGCTGTTCTATGTAAAACGAGGTCATGTGATTTTTCCAGCCAATCACAACTATACACATCCCAGTCATGACGTTGCACACCCAGCTCACCCTGCACTATTCTCTAAGCTGATTTGCTGGCTGCCAAAATGACAGGAAGTGCCGAAAATGGCGCGATATTAATAGATTATGTGCAGATTTTCACCTAAATTATCGCGTGATCGGAAAATTCCGATCAACCTAAAAACCATGTCAATTTCACCTTTGTCGATTACAATCACTCAACACTATTCATGATATATTATGTTCCACACACAGGTCTCAGAGGAAAGCCTTTTGGGCTGAATCGTCGGACCACGTAGTGGGCATATTTACTGTTCTTTTGTGCATTTTGCATTACTATGGAGAGCTGATGACAGACTTTGTTAAAATACATCATGTGAAATAATAAATTCTTCTTATCTGCAAAATTACTAAAGGAGTGCCATGGATTTTAGCCTCTGGCCTTCCATAAAGCACCCGCATTGTCTATAGTTGGTGTGCGGCACCACTATCTTTTCCTGTGAGCAACTCTTGTGATGGCTATTCCATGGATTCATTGTACTTACGGCAAAGAAAAATTGTTGCATCTGCAGACTGAACTGTTTTTTCTCCAGACAAAGTGAGAGTACCCCCTAATTATTTGAGGGGGATACATTTTATGGAAGATTCAAATATTGGTGTATTTTAGAGAAGTTTGAAAGATCTTCAACTATACATAAGACTGTCACTGTCGTGTCATCTGGCTCTGGTTGCCGCCGGCCGCCACTGCAACCATGTCTGCGGCTTTGTTTTATTTCCTTCTCCTGTGTGAACACAGTTCTACCTTGGACTTTAATTGAATTCTGGCCAACGCCCGTGGCCTATAACCTTCCAGCACTCTTTGGGTTAATTAGGTCTCTTGGTGATTGACAGGTTCTGCTCCCTATCACTTCTGCTCTTCTTCCTCCCCTTCGATATTTATAGTCACTGCTTCCTTCCTTCTTTGCCTGCTATAGGTTTTTCTCCCCTGTGATTGTCGGTTCTTTTGCTTTTCATTCTGTGTTTACCTGACCTTCTGCTTGGACTCCGGTTAATCCTTTTGTCTCACAATTCTGTACCTCGCTACCGTTCTGTTACTGACTTGGACCGCCCGACCACGTTTACTTGTTTTGTGTTTGTTTGTCCTAGTCTGTGTTGCACCTTGCTGAGTGCAGTGGTTAGTCTTCTGGTTTGGGCCAGCCAATTAAGGAGTCGGGTTCCCCAAAAGGCAGGGACAGGGGCTGGGACCAGTGTCAGGGCCTCACATGTCTGTGTCTTGGTGTGTGTCCCTGACTGCCCCTAACAAAGACATTGCTTTTTAGTATTGCCATGTATATAAATATTCTGGTCTTTTTTTTTTTCAAAAATTGCCATTCAGACCCTGAGAAAATCTGGGATGTGCATATTTTTTTTCTTTCTAATACGTATTAAATGTACTTATATGATTATTTGAAGACTAATCAATCCTTTACAAATTGATTAAAATACATTCCTGTTTTTAAAATAACAAATTTTGTTTTCAAAGTTTTCAGTTAATAAATGTACTAGTTCCACGCAGTAGGAATGCTTCTAAAGAACCAACAAATAACATATTGTACAGATACATCTAGAGCTGGAAGGTGAAATCTATTGATTTCAGAAATAATCAAAAGTTAAAAGGGCTTACAAATAATCATAGACCTCCTAAGACTTTAGTTAGTACTATATATTAGTTAATACTATATATTATACTGTAGAGAAAAATGGTTTTGTGTTATCCTCTTACTTAAAAGGACTATCTTAGCAAAGACAACCTTTTTAAAATTCAGCCACCCAGCCGATTAGCTGTTCATGTTCATTATACCCCCAGCAAACACCTAATTTTTCCTGGGGAACCATTCAGTGGAAATGTTATATTAAATGGTGGTCTTTCAGGTATTGTGAAATGTTTGTATTAACAATTCTTTATACAAGCTACTAAACATTGTTGTTGACAATCCCTGTTTATCTGAGGGAATGTGTCGACAACAGGCTTCATTTATATGCTCACATATAAAAAATGCAATAAATGACAAAAGAACATTTTATTGTTTGTTGTTTAATTATTGTTATTATTATTAGTATTATTATTATTATTATTTATTTTAAAGCGCCATTGATTCCAGGGTGCTGTACATTCAAATACATACATATATCAAACAACTACAATGATAGCAGTGACTGACTTATGACTGGCACAGAGGGAGAGAGGACCCTGCCCGCGAGGGCATACAATCTACAGTGGCGGAGGAGAGAGACAGAAGGTGAGGGGCAGACATGTTTTTGGGGTAGCGCAGTGGCTGCTAGGTTATTGTAGGATATAGGCAGTCCTGAAGAGATGGGTTTTCAGTTTGCTTTTGAAGCTGGGGAAATTGGGGGGAGAGTCTGATGTGTTTGGGCAGTGAGTTCCAGAGTGTTGGGGAAGCACGGGAGAAGTCTTGGAGACGATTGTGTGAGGAGCTGAATTACCATCATGTTTTACCTTCAAGGATGAGGACACTTGACCCTGTGGAATTGCACTAGTGTTGCAGTTTGTATCTGCAGTATGTCAAGATTCTATATCTGCTAGTAGCAGAACCACACTGTTAAGGGCCATTTACACGGCACAGGAGAGATACTGGTTTATCTGACCAGTATTTGTACTGTTTTCGGGCCATGAATACGGCCGCGGGGGGACGGCTTTTCCCCGCGGTGGTTTTTCGGACCGCCGGGTGTAAAATCTGTGCAGTGGGGACGGCTGCTCAGATTTTCCATTGAGGTCCGTGTAAAAGTTTGTCAGACGGTTTGCAGACGTTTTTCAAAACTGAAAACCGGCTGAAAACCAGTGCCGTGGGGACAAGGCCTTACTTGGTTAGCTGAACTGCATGCAGAGGGTGCAGCATTAAAAAACTGTGTTCTGTAGATCCTTGTTCTTGTTGAAGCAATATTGTATAGAGTGGGTTACAAAAGTACCGCTTAATTTTTAAACATTACAACTACAAATTTAAATATGTTTTATTGATATTTTATGCATAAGAGCAACACAAAGTAGCAAGTATTTGTGAAGTGTAAAAAAAATTATACATGCTTTTCCAGATTGCAGCAAATTAAAAAGTGTGGTGTGCATATGAATTCAGCTCCCCTGCGTCAACACTGTGGTAGACCTCCTTTAGCTGCAATGGCAGCTGCAAGTTTGTTGGGCTATGTCTCTTTTGCCCATTTTTCTTTGCAAAATAGCCGTAGCTCAGTCAGTTTAGTTGGTGAATATTTGTGAACAGCAATTTTCAAGTCATCCCACAGATTCTAAATGGGACTCAGATCTAGACTTTGACTGGGCCATTTTAACACATAGATATTCTTTAATTTAAACAATTCTATGGTAGCCTTGGCTGTATTTTTAGGGTAGTTGTTCTGATGAAAGGTGAACCTACGCCCCAGTCTAAGTCTTTTGCAACCTATAACAGGTATTCCTCCAGGATCGCCCTGTATTTAGCTCCATCCATCTTTCCAGTACCTGGGGAAGCAAAGCATCCCCACAGCATAATGCTGCCACCACTATGCTTCACAGTTGGAATGACTGTTCATGGTGATATATAGTGTTGACTTATTTCCACACATCACATGTGACATATAGTCCTAAAAGTTCAATTTTGGTCTCATCTGACCAAAGCACCTTCTACCACATGCTTGCTGTGTCCCCTGCATAGCTTTTTTTTGCAAACTGAAAATGTGACTTCTTATGCCTTGCTTTCAAACAGGTATTTTTTCTTGTGCTCTTCTGAAAAGGCAAAATTAGTGGAGTGCACAACTAATACTTGTCCTATAGACTGATTCTCTTACCTGAGATGTGGATCTCTGCAGCATCTCTAGAGTAACCTTAGCTTCTTAACTACTTCTCTAATTAGTGCTCTGCTTGTCTGGAATGTCAGCTTAGGTGGACAGCCTTGTCTTGTTTGGCTAGCAGTTGTTCCATACTTCTTTCATTTACAGATTATAGATTTAACAGTTCTCCATGAGATGATTGGGGCTTGAACAACTTTTAAAAAACCTAATCCTGCAATACACTTTGCCACAACTTTATCCTGAGCTATTTAGTGTGTACTTTGGTTTTCATGATCTGTTTCTTCACTAATGTTCTCTAGAAAACCTCTGAGGCCTTCACAAAACAATTATAGTTATACTGAGAATAAACTACATGCAGATGTACTCTATTTACTAATTAGGTAACTTCTAAAGGAAATTGGTCACACTGGATAGACATTTGGAAAAGCACATATAATTTTCTTTACAATTCACAAATTCTTGTTACTTTGTGTTGCTATAACACATAAAATATTAATAAAATACATTTAAGTTGTAAAAATCGTTAGGGTGCTTTCACACGGAGCTTTTTTTTTGCAGAAATGCACAGTATATATTGCTGTGCATTTTTGCAAAAAAAAGCACACCAAAAAAAACCTCCATGTGAAAGCACCCATAGGATATTTTTTGACAGGTACTCTTTAATGTTGAAAGTTATTTTTACATTATTGATAAGATGTGGCAACGTTTATTCCAAAATATACCTTATTTTTATGTATCTCCATCCAATTAACACCCTTGAAGACATACAAGTAATTGTACAGAAAACTAGATGGCATGTGTCATCTTCTTTATAAAAGACTTTGTTTATCATACGATTTTATTTCTAAACTAGAAATTAGAAATGTGATTTTCGGTTCAACAGATTGTTAATAAATGTACAAAAAAAACACCATATTGAACTCTGTAAATTGAAAATGTTGAAAAATATTCTCTTTGTATATTTTGACTGCTGCAACAACTTGGTAACTCTGAATGCTCCAATTAAGTAAAATATAATTGAAACAATGCAGGGCGGATAAGTGGAAAATGTAACAATATGGAGTACGATTGCTATTCTTTCTATCTGTCAAATAAGCTAATTATCAATGTGCTACTGCAAGTTCTTTTGCTTCCAGGTAAGAACCTGATGGAGTACAGAATTTCTAATAATAAATGTGTCACGTAAATAAATAGGAGAACTGTTCATGCTAATGAATTCCCTTTGGACATTTATTATGATTTGCAAATAACATGTATAAAAATTTTCCTACTTAAAAACCAGGAGAAGCTCACAGTATGTGCAATATCGATTGTGCCAAAGCACAACATATAGGCCTTGTCGAACTGTAACCCTCTAGTAAATCCATTTTTCCCATTATTGGCTCATTTAATACAATATTGGAGGTATTGTTAGTTTTAATTGACAAATAATACTGTTAAAGATAGAGAAAAAATTAAAGGAACAGAGAGCAGACATTTACATAAAAAGAAATATACCACAGACACTATTTTACTTAAATCAGCAATGTAAGCCTATCTAGACCAATATCTTGAGTTTTCTATATATCCACAGCAAAAAAAGTTTATTTTGGATCACCGCATTCTAAGGGATAATTTTAAGGAAACCTTGGGTGCTTGAATAGAGAGGCTGGAAAAGACAGACAGTGAGCCCTAGCACTAGATTACCCACAACTGACCCTGCCTGCTTGCCTACCTGACCCTGGTCGACGTTCCATCCTCTAGCCTGTGGAACACAGAACAGAAATGACAATGAATGCTAAGGAACTATAGGAAGAAACAGGACAACCTGGAGGTAAAGAGGACAGACAAAGAAGTAATCAAACCAAGCAATAAAAATCCAAAAAACACTAGCTCTAGTTACACAAAACTATTGCAATCACAGTCCCAGTGCACAAGTGAAATTCTAATGGAATGTCAGAGTCTCAGTCCAGAGCATGATTGGACCGACCCTCCCACATATAGACCACATAGAACACAGACTGGCAAGGAAGGAAGATGAGTGAAACTGTCAATCACCACTCAGTCTGAACTATCTGCAGCCCAGCATTATGACTAGCAGAATTAACCAGACAGGTGTGGTGGAAAACCTGTCAATCACCACACAGCAGGTACAGGACTAAGACAGTGTTCAGACTAGTAAAAAGAAAATACACAATTCTATCCCAGTATCAACGCCAAAAGCACAGTCTCTACCATACTTTATGGACAAAGGACTGCATTGAGGCCTTACAGTACCCACTCTTTTATGAGTTTTCTCCAGGCTTGGAAGGGTTTTGGTGATGATATAGTTTGAAGAAGCACGGAGAATTGATGCCTTTGCTAGAGATCCATGTCCACTCCTCACCATAGCCCTTCCAATGAACGAGATACTGGACAGAATTCAGAACCAGATGTGAGTCCAGAATTCTTTATAATTGACCCTGGACAACAACTGGTGCTGGTGGGTTAGATTCAGGTTACACAGAAGGGACATACTTTTTCAGCAGAGATTTAAGAAAAAAAATTATGTAAAAGGAAAGCTTTGGGCAGTTGTATCCTGAAAGGGACTGGACTAATAACTTTAATAATATGGTATGGACCAATTAAACACAGAGCAAATTTCCAGGAAGGAACCTTGAGGAGCAGGTTCTTCGTAGATAACCAAATCTGATCTAATCAGGATGTACAGAACATCTTTCGTTGGCATAACTTCTTTGACTTGAATTTTGTATACTCACAACTACAATCATTAGATAACAGTTAAAAGTTCGAGTTCGATTAGAATCTTGAACTTTTGTGAGTTTGGTTAGAAATTCTATTCGAACTCGAACTTCGAACCCTTTTAAAGTCTATGGAGAAGATGTTCTGGTTAATTTTTATACCTATACAGGTGAGGAGAAGCTGTAATTAAAATCCATAACAGTAAACTGGATACGTTGAACAACTTAGTGAAGAAAATTTGTCTCTAAGTGACAGACAAAATTGAGAGACTAAAATACTTAATTCCTTTCAATAGCTAACTGAAAAGATGAGGACAGCTTGTAAGCAGGGCGAAACTATAGGAGGTGCAGCGGTAGCAGCTGCTACGGGGTCCTGGCACATAGCAGATTTGGAGATGGTGTTTTATACAAATGCTGAACACCCAAGACTTCAAAAAGAGAACTTTTGGGCACAAAGTTTGATTTAGCAAATCGAAGGACTTAGGCGTTATGATAGCCTGGAAATGTCACCAAATAACAGCTTCTGGGTGTGGGAAAGATGAAGCTAGCAATACAAAACTCCATAACAATTGATGTCTAAGGAGAGGAAAATACTATCTAACTAAGAAAAGTCTATACAATACAGTGAGTGAGCTGAAAATGGTGTTCACAAGGCAATACAGTGAAATATATGTAGCATGGTCGTGTGATTTTTAGCAGCCAATGAGAGCCCTACACCTCAGCGATGATGGTTTTGACACTTCACTGTGCTCTGCACTGATTGCATGGGCGTCAAAAGTGCAAAAAGGTGATTGGATGGCTGCCAAAATTGCTGAAAGCTGCTGAAAACAAAACTGAAAATGGCATGTTGAACTAGAACTAGAACTTTACTCGAACGAGCAGTAAAATGTTCAGTTTGGTTCCAGTTCGACTACAACTTAACTTTTCTAGAACAGTTCGATCAACACTACTATTTTACTATTACTGAATAAAGATCATTGTGCAAAGACCAATATTACTGTCATACCATGCCTATATAGTGGTAACTACCAGTGTACACAGACGCTCTATAGATATATAAGTGATTACAGTGCAGTTGCATCCAGTGACTCACAGGTTATGACTTCTCTCTTTAGTTGCTTATTTTACCTTTTCTTCTGTATGCAGGAATGCCATAATGACTTCTCTGGCCACAACTCGTCTCTGCAAAATTTGCCAGGCAAACATCTTAAAATCCTAATTTTTTTCAGCACCTCCACAACTGTTCCTCACCTCTATACAAACTTCCCATAGCTTAGAGGCACAGTTTCCTAGAGGGTTGGGGAAAAAACAGAGGACTAACCACCTGGAGACAGTGATACAACTGTGGCCTGTAACCCTCAGAATCATATTGTGTACGCTTAACTTCTTCAGGGTTTGCAAGGCATGAAGTTTAGTACTATCATGCTAAAACCCATGCTGTTAGATAAGTAGCCCCCACTCTGTATCCAGCTAGATAGGCCTTTCAGTATGTGGTAAGACTCCATTAGGTAGAGCCAATAGTAGGCAAGTCCTCAGCTAGACAAGGCCCCAGGTAGGTTTTCAAGGCCCCAGGTAGGTAGGTTGGCAAGAAAGGCCTCAGGTAAGTGGGTAGGTAGTCAGAAATGGCCACAGGAAGATAGGGTTTTCAGGTATGTGGGTAAGCAGGCAAGGCACCAAGTAGATAAGCAGGCAAGGCTCTAGTTAAATAGGTAAACGGGCAAGGCCCCAGATAGGTAGGTGGACCCTCGTTAGGTAGCGCTCTGCTCCTATAAGAGCTTTAACTGTTTGCGCATCCTGAAAACACGCAAACAGTTAATTAGACCATGCAGTCCTGGGCCAGGCCACTGGACTGTTGAATCAGAGCACCCATTGAGATGTGACATATATGCAGCTTTGCATAAAGAATTACATTTTTTTTTATTTGCAGCATATTCTTTGTATTCTTCCAGTTTAACAGGAAAGTGGGATATAGGAGAATAAAGAATGTTCGGGGTTCATACCATACGAGGGTGCTTTGTGTCCTGTCTTTGTCTTTCCCTTAATGAGACAAAATATATACTGTTGTTCTCATCTCACATTTCCTTGGTTTGCAGTATCCATTTGCTGAGGTGACATTGCAGTTGATAGTGGATTAAAATAAGTGGTGAATTCAACATAAAAAAAATTCTAAATAAAATGTTGCCATAAAGTAACAATGTACAAGTATAAAAATGTGAACATCACAGCAGTTTATTTTACCCACATAGCTCTCATTCAGAGCAGCTGTATGTATGTACACTGCAGAACTGGGGGAATTGATACTGAGTTCTGTTTCCTTAACACATCTGCTTTGTTCAAGTGAATAATGGATAGCAATTTAAAAAATCTACAAAAAAGTTACATTTTGAAATTTCATCTCCACTTTGCTTTAATTTCTGTGAAACACGCATTGGGTTAAGAAACTTTGAAAACGTTGTTTTGAATACTTTAAGCGGCGTAGTTTCTTAGATGGAGTCATTTAAGGAGGTATTTAACATACAGGCCCCTCAAAGCAACATCAGGATTGGACTGGTTCCTAAGAAAAATCAATGCTGCAAATTTTCTTGAAAATGTGAAAGATTACTACTAAATTTCTATGCCTCCTAATGTCGTAAAAAATAAAATAAAAAAAATTTAAAAAGTGATGCTGATCTACAGTAGACATATGGTAAATGTTAGTTGCAAACTATTTTGTGCGGAAAGTTTTAAACTTTGAAAATTGCTAATTTTTCACATTTTTTATGTTTTTCACAAATAAACAAGATTTGTATGGACCAACAATTTTCTTTAAAACCCCCAAAACAAATTGTCACGAAAAACATGCTCTTTTTCATAGAGAAGAAGAATAATTTCACAGCCCACCAGGTCAAAAAATCTTCTGTCTATTTCAGCCACTTGTTACTAGACAAGAACAAAACACAGGATATGTCCTCACTGATACAGCAATAGCAGTTTCACACATAGACACACTTTCTCTTGGCCTCGTGGGAGATTGCGTCAACACGCCCTTAAATCTCCCAGGTCTATACATCACATGCCTAAGCATAGACACATTGAATTCCAAATATGATATACTACATTACAATAAAAGAAATATATACAAAAACATACATACCTATGTTTTTTATGCCATTATAGGATGGAGGATAGGTCGCTGAAGTCATTCAAACCCAATCTACCTAATTCTTCTGTTCTTAAAATCCACCCCACTTTATAATGTAGTAGTGTTGAGCGATTTAATCGAGAAAACATGAATTCAAGTAAATTTTTTCGGGTTCCTTGATCTCGATTCAATATGATATTTTCCCTTAAAATCAGGTCATAAATTGAGAATTAAGACTGCGCCATTTTCGCTGCTTCCTATACTTTTGACGGCCAGCCAATCAGTGCAGAGCACAGAGGAGGGGTCAAGAATGTCACCAGTGGGGGATGTAGGGGTCTCATTGGCTGCTAAGATCACATGACCTTGTTTTATCTAGGTCATTGTATTTCCTGGTGAATGCCATTACGATTACAGACTGTGAACTGAACACATTGCTCTCTCTGCTCTGCTTGTTTCAAAGCCTGCAGACACACCATTTCCCAACAATTTCACCTAGATTAGCTAGGTTTGGGGTACAGCAAGATTTGGGAATCCTAGACAGTAGTAGTTAGGGATATTTATATTGCTGCAGACAGCATATTTCCTATCTTTATTTTGATTGCCCAAAAGTTTATTGATCCTGCTTTTGGGTGACAGCCAGTGTACAAGACACTGTTACGAAATCTGCTGTGAAAAGCAATTGTTTTTATATACTGGTATTTACAGAAAATTTTATTCCGTGTCCAAAAGTTAATTAATCTTGTTTTGGGGTGACAGTTTTGGTGCAAGACACTGTTACGACATCTCCTGTGAAAAGCAATCGCTGTGATATACAGGGTTTTAGCTTCAAATTTCATTCCGTGCCGCACATTTTATTGGTCCTGTTTTTGGGTGACAGCCGGTGTATAAGACATTGTTACGAAATCTGCTGTGAAAAGCAATCGCTTTCATATACTGTTTTTTTGCAGAACATTTCATTCCGTGCCCAAAAGTTGCTGTCTTTGGTGTACAGTTCTGCAATCAAAGACTGTGAACAAATCTTGACCTTTTTATCTTTTTGAACATGGAGCAAACTAGAGGTGGTAAGTGAGCAAGGAGGGGCATAGGACGTGGAGATAGAGATATGAGACAAGGCACTTCTTCCAGTGTTCCGGACAACACACAAGCCACCACATCGTCAGTTGCAGAACTGTTAGGCCTGTCATCGCTTGGTCGGCTCCCTGTGAATCTCAGTACTGAGGAGCATCGCCAACCTGTTCTTCAGTGGTTAACACAACCTGCATCAAGCGGTTTTACCTCCTCGTCCTCTCAGTCACGGCCACAAATGTCATCATCATCATCATCATCATCGTCATCATCATTCTAACCTGAGGCAAACACAGCCCAAATGTCAACCAATGTACAGACCACTGTGGATAACACATATTCTGAAGAGCTCTTTGATGACACAATGCACTTGGGGTCAGAAGCCATTTCAAAAGACCAAGAGGCCAAAGAGGATTATTTAGCAGGCTCTGACGCCCAATTGCTGATGCCCTCCGAGGAGAAGGAAGCTGGTCAGTCGGCAGAACTCCTGAGCAGTCAGCAATGCCTCGCAGTACCTGTGGCCTCTAGCCCGCAGCTTGAGAATGTAGACTGTCAGGACGAGGAAGTCACCTGTGATGATTATGTTGATAATGTCATTGCGGATCCAACGTGGTCTTTTCAGCAGCAGCTTGCGAGCACCTCATCAGTGAAGGAGGAGGAGGATGATGGGGTAGTGTCAGTGTGGGTCCAGTTGCAGAAAAGTAGAGGGCGGTCACACAAGTCCTCTGACATTAATCCTCCAACCATGGTCAGTGGTGACAGTGGAAACACCGCTACTAAGTTTTCACCGTTGAAGAGATCCAGGATCTGTGAAGCCTGGGCCTTTTTTGATCAAGCCTCCAATTCACCGACTGACGTCATCTGCTGGATTTGCCATCAACACGTCAGTAGAGGCAAGAATCTAAAGAGTTCAACCACTATGAACATGGACAGGCATATGCATCTAAAGCATGAATTGATGTGGAGGAATCACTTGGAGAAAAAAAGGCAACACCGGTCCTTTGCTTCCAACCACTGTGACATCCTCTATTTTCTCCTCCTATGTCACTTTCAAGACCGGAGCAGCATGAGCAAGCACCATCCCTAGTCCCAGAAGCTGTCAGCCGATTGCCACCACCACAACCAGAGACACAGTCTACCATTTCTCTTTCCACCAGTTTGACCTGCACGCCATACAGTGGCTAGTCTGGCAGCCAGCCTTCTGTGTACCAGGTGTGGGAGCATAAAAAATGCTTTCATCCCCAACCATCCCAAAGCCAAAATCCTGAGTGTCGGCATTGCCATATTTTTGGCTTTTGAACTGTTGCCTTATTGCCTAGTGAACCCAGATGGGTTCTGCCTCCTCATGGCCCTGGCATGCCCCCAATATCAGGTGCCAAGCAGGCATTTCTTTGCCAGAAAAGCTGTCCTCCTGGCTCAAGTGGCAAAATTAGCATCTTCGAGCCGTTGGTCATCATGACACACGTAGTCTGACTTGCAGGACCAGTTGGACAGAAAAGGTAAGGGCGGTAACATCTCCTGACTTGATCTCCACCATGGGTCAGTTGAGTAACACGACAGTTTTCCTTGATGAGATCGGATCTGTAAGCTGGCCGGACACCTCCAACACCGCGGGGATGATCAGTCCAGATCCACAACCTCTCAGGGCAGAATCTAAGAGAAACTAACAGGACAGTTCTTTGAAATTGAATGTGAATCCTGGAGAACAAAACAACAGGCTTAGATTCCAACCACTGTGGACGCTCTTTTCTCCTCTATGACCGACAGGAGCGATGCAAGCAATCCTGGCCCAGCAAGCTGTTAGTGTTGCGCCCAACGGGACACAGTCTCCATTGCTCTTTCACAGTTTGACTGCAGCAAATTCTATCTGGCACCACATCATGGAACCTGGTGTGTGCATAAAAATTTTCATCAACCTCCACCTCGGGTGGCTTGGGCCTATTTTTGCTTTGAAATTAGTCTTAGCCAGTATATCCGTGCGTTCGCCCCTCTTTTGGCGCCTGGCAGTGCCCCAATTCAGGTGCCAAGCAGGCATTTCTTTCCAGAAAACTGGCCTCCCCATCAATCATATCTCCATGTGACTTTGGCTGCGCTGTGTCCACCACGTCCACTGCTCAGACAGCGGATTTAGGCAGCAGGCGAAAATCCAAACTATGTCATGGGTAAGTTGGTTACACATGCCTGATGAGATGGTGGGTTAGCCGGGGCACTTCACTGGCCTGGGAATGGGCAGGGTCGGGATGAAGGATATCTACACCATCCTTCATAGTTTTGAAAGCGCCACCAAAATTGTCAGTCACTAAGACATCCTTGTCAGCATGACCATTGTGGTCATATTTTAACTGGAACAAGTGTTAGACAGTCTGTGGCAGAAGGTCCCAGAAGTGATGAAGGAGGAGACGGACACAGATGAAGACACAGAGCCTTACTCGCCGTTGGATGTAGAAGGCCCAACTGTTTCCCAAATTTGTAGGTCTTCTATAGGCGGTGGTTCGAGGTCCAGGACTGGTGCAGGACGGCACTTCAGCTCACAGAGTACAGCGCATGAGGCTAGCCAGGGCTGTGGTGACATTCAGGGTGAAGAAGCAGAGGAGGAGGATGAGGCATCACTGGACACCACCGGTACTGATTTCCCTTCAGTGGTAAGAGGTTGGCACATATTTGAGGAGGAGGAGGAAGAGGAGGAAGATCTGTTTAGTGCCCCTCGATCCTGAGGCTTGAGAGATCCCGGCAGCATCTCACACATGAGAGCTTGGATGCTACATTACCTGCAACATGATCCACACATCAAAGCAATTAAAATGAACAATGATTACTTGGTGGCCACCCTCCATGATCCACGTTACAAATAAAAAGTCAGCAATTTCTTTTCACCCACACAAATTGACAGTAGAATGCAGGAATTTAAGACAGTGCTCATTGACCAACTCGAGACATCTGTTGCATCTTCTTCACGTTCTAATGTCATGGTGGAACAACATCAGCAACGTGACAGCAATAGAATGGCAAGTAGCCGTAGCAGCAGCATCAGCGGGCAGTGTGGCAGAAGCCTACTGGATAATATGTGACAACTGTTTTTTACCACCTCACAAACTCCTTGTGACGGTTTGGTGGATCCGCTGGACCACCGTAAGCGGTGGTAGTTAAGCCACGCCAGGGAACGGAATCTAAGTAGCCCCCGGTTTTCACCAGAGCCCGCCGCAAAGCGGGATGGACTTGCTGCGGCGTGAGGCTACCAGGTCGTTACCCCTGACATGACTTGCTTGCGGTGGCGGCCGGGGTACAGCGTGGTACAAAATCGGAATCCAAAGGCGTAGTCGGGGACAGGCAGAAGGTCAGGGCAGGCGGCAGAGGTTCGTGGTCAGAGACGGGCAGACGGTCAGGGCAGGCGGCAAACAGGCAAGGTCAGGAAACGTAGCGGAACGGACTGGTACACGGATAAACAATATGGACTCAAGGACACTCCAAACTCACTCTAAGCACACCAACAATCTGGCAGCGTAACCCTTAAATAGAACCAACGTCCGGAAAACAACCAATTAATGGGACACTGGCCCTTTAAATCTGAGCCAAGTGTCGCGCGCGTAACCCTTAAATAGAACCAACGTCCGGAAAACAACCAATTAATGGGACACTGGCCCTTTAAATCTGAGCCAAGTGTCGCGCGCGCGCGCTAGGGGACGGGCACGAGCACGGCAGTCAGGACGGCCGGGAGCGGCGTTCACAGGAGCGGGGCCAGGTAAACAAGCAGGCGCCGGGACCGCGGGCACAGGGGTGGTCGTGGGCGACCGCGATGCCCGCGCCGAGTCCCCTGCAGGGAGAGGACCGGCCGCAACAGCAATGGCGCCCGCGACCCCGTGACACTCCTGTAAGTCAGGGCAGCATTCAAACACACAGAGACCACCTTAAGAGTATGGTCCATTACTACCTGCGGTTCAACACCAATGTTTTTGGAACTGGTCCAGACCCATTCGACTTCTGGGTGTCAAAACTGAATGGCCTGAGCTTGCTCGGCACAACATAAAAGTTTTATCCTGCCTGGCAGCCAAAAATATCTCGGAGCGATCATTTAGCACAGCTGTCGGGGTGATAACTGACAAACATATCCATCTTTCCCCCGAGAATGTGGATAATTTGTCATTTACTAAAATGAATCAAGTGTAGATCTCTGATAATTTTGTTGCCCCGGTTGCTGATGTCACCGACTAGTAAACTGTAGCAGGCCTTCTTCACAATGTGAAGTACACATTACACATTAAAAAAAAATCAATGGTCCTATTGAAAAAAATCTTATTTCAAATACGCATTTCTTCTTGCAAATTTTATTCTTAGTGTCCATAAGGCTATTTTTGCTGGCTTTGGGGTCAGGCCACTGTAAAACTGGTGCCAATAGGGCATTACTCTTATCAGGGGCCATAATCAAAAGGGGCCCAGTTATATGTTAAAAATAGGAACTAGTAATGGGTGGGTGCCCATTTGATTTAGCTTCATGGGGCCCTGAAACATTTAGTAGATGACTGATGACAGCCCTGGCTACCACTGCACCCCCTTTAGCTATGACCCTGCCAGCTGAATCTCTGTGTTCCCCATTGGGATGTTCTTGCTGCCACCACATATATGACATGTTCTTGGGCCCTGGTGCAAAAAGTGATAGGGGGCTCCTGCCAGTTACCATGTGCCAATTTCAATACCAACATCTTCTTACGTGTCAAAGGGACCCCATAGCAGCTGCTACCGCTGTACATGCTATAGCTATGCAGTCTTCATCTTTTCAGTTCTTTGCTGCAGTTTTGTTGGAACACCCAGTGTACAAGACACCGTTCTTCCATAAGACCCCATTGACGAACACAAGCGGAAAAAGATGTGGAACCCGGTATATTTTCTCCAGACCCTTCCATAAACATGGAATTGTGCCTTTGTTAACATAAATGTGCATCTACAAGAAGGGCGACATTGTGTAAACTAAGGTATAGGCACCATACAAAAATGCATACCACGTAAATGCTATCATGTCAAGACTGGCAGGATCTACAATGTTAAACAGCATGCTGCGGGTATCATTGTGAACAAGCAGATCAAGGGTAAAATCCTTGCCAAAAGAATCAACGTCCAAGTGGAGCACATTTTCCACTCCAGGAGTAGAGATAGTTTCCTCCAGCGCGTCAAGGAATACGAGAGGAAGAAAAAGGAAGTCAAGGAAAAGGGCACGTTGGTGGAACTGAAGCTTCAACCAGCTTTTTCAAGAGAAGCTCACTTCGTCCGCACTAATGGAAAGGAACCTGAGCTCCTTGAGCCCACTCCCGACGAGTTTGTGGCATAATGTGACAATATCATTTGCAAAAATAAACGTTGTTGCTTAAAAGCATATGGATGTGATTGTGCTACGTAAGGCTTTTTCGAATTTCATATGGAGGGGCAAGCGCTCTCATATAAACAGACATTTCTCAAGTGCTACCTGGGTCTTGACTTTCTCCAGAATAAGGCTCTAGGTAGAAATGGGCGAATTGATTCTAACAAAGTGGAATTCATTTAGAATTTCAGGAAAACTTTGGATTCTGAACGAAGTCAATTTGGGGTGATTTCGCGCGCAACGAAAACGTGCTTTTTGATTGATTAAAATGGCTGCGAGCACATGGCGTTACATGGGCAAAGAAGTTTTGGGAGGAAAAAAAGGCGTAGCCTACATTGACAATGTGCAAAATGAATAGCCAATCAGAGACGGTGGGATCCCTGTACGTCACCGCGACTATTAAGTATCCGGGCGACAAGCTCGCTCATCACACTCCTCTCACTGTACTGTATAGGGAAGCTGCTCCTGTTGTCGCTGCTGCTGCTTATGATATCTCATACTAAAGAACTCACTTTTATACAGCGATTTTTGGGGGGTGTCACAGCTTGTCTCAGAGACTGCTTCTCTTACTTTCTAATTCTGATTGTGGGGTATTGGAACTGAAGTCCAGTGTGCGTCCAATGCAGCTGCATGTACATTTTAATGCTATCTGCTCAGTTCTTGAGCACATTGAATATCCAAGGGTAATCTAAGCCTGTTCCTGTTGTATTCAGTTAAAGAAACAGCGTTTTTACAATCCAAATACCATTCATTTTTGGTTGCTCATTTATTTTGTGCAATTTAGATCCAGGGGTTAATTATGCGTTGTTCTGCTGTTGTAGTCACTAAAAGAAACGTTCCTTTTCACCGCCAAAGAAGAAATTTTGCCTGTAGCATGATTCATATCCGAAGGTTAATTTCAAGTTTTTCTGTAGTTGTGTTCCCTCAAATCCACGCCGCTTTAACCTGCAACAAAGCTGGTAATTGTTGACAGCATATTTCTTTTGCGCAATTTACATCAAAGTGTTAACTAAGTATTTTTCTGCAGTTGTACTTAGTAAAAGAAATGTTCTTTTTCACCGGCAAAAAATAAATTTTGCCTGTAGCATAATTCATAACCGAAGGTTTATTCAAGTTTTTCTGTTATTGTGTTCCGTAAATTAACGCGTTTTAACACGCCACAAGTGGTAATTGTTGGCAGCATATTTCTTTTGCGCAATTTACATCCAAGGGTT
Source organism: Phyllomedusa bahiana (assembly GCA_025379985.1). NCBI lineage: Eukaryota > Metazoa > Chordata > Amphibia > Anura > Hylidae > Phyllomedusa > Phyllomedusa bahiana. Next base: position 3,848 of record JAODAL010045263.1, on the reverse strand, counting down.
AACTAAGTATTTTTCTGCAGTTGTATTAGTAAAGAAATTTCTTTTTCACCTCAAAAAAAAATTTTGCTGTAGCATAATTCATAACCGAAGGTTAATTAAGAGTCTTTCTGTTGTTGTGTTCCGTTAAATACAAGCCGTTTTAACACGCTACAAAGCAGGTAATTGTTGCAGCATATTTCTTTTGGCACAATTTACATCCAAGGGTTAACTAAGTATTTTCTGCAGTTGTATTCATTAAAATAAACGTTCCTTTTAACCGCCAAAGAAGAAATTTTGGCTGTAGCATAATTCATATCCGAAAGGTTAATTAAGCCTGTTTGTGCTTTTATATTCAGTAAAATACACAGTGTTTTTAATCGGCACATACAAGTAAATTTTTCCTGCCCATTTGTGGAGCGCAATTTATATATCAAGGGTTACCAAGCTTGTTAGTGGGTTCATTTGGAGTCAAATACAGGGTGGTATTTTATCATATACAGATATCTTCATCAAACAGTGTCCGTACATTTTAGAACAAACAGTATGTCAGACAGAGAGGTGGCAGGCTCTTCACCTGCGAGTGGCAGTGGCACAAACATTCCTGGAGCAGGCCCAGGTCGCAGCACTGCAAAGGGACGTCAAGCAGGGGTCACTCGGTGAGACCACAACTGCCGCTGTTATCTAACGGCCGTGTGTTGTTCAGCAACCCAATGGTTCTTGATTGGTTGACTAAGTCATCCACTTCCTCCCAGATGACATCTGACAACCCCTGCCAAGAGTCGGTGGGAATGTCAAACAAAACCCTTAGTTGGCATGGCCCGGGAGTGGGTGAGCGGCCCTCACCTGTGCTCAACCCGACTCTGTCCCATCCGGTTCCCTCAGACAGAGATCTACTATGTGGTCTGGGCTCAGCGCCACTATATAGCGAGGATGAACAATTTGAGGAGGGCAGTCAGCAGCTACTTGGCAGCGAAGAAATAGGGCAAATATCCCAAAGTAAAGATGTGGAGATTGGCATGGGAGGTCATGTTGTGAAGGGTCAGCCTCTGCATACCAAGACCGGTGATGAGGACAGCAGTGACGATGAAACACAAATCAATGATGATGTAGCCGACCGCACTTGGGAGCCGGGTGATGCAAGGGCTTCATCGTCGTCAGGAAAAGAGGGCGTCAGCTTGCGCATACAGGCAGCGGCACAGCCAGCAAGTGAGTTGTGTGGCCCTGAGTCAGCAGGGTAGCAGCAGTGTAAGGTCCGGAGCCAAGAGGCCACGGGGTAAAAAACCTGCTTCGTAGGTACAAGAAAGTAGCGGCATAGGGGTCAGCGAGGGCAGCGGGCGGTTAGTAGTCACTCAGTGCGGAGTGTTGGCGGTAAAATCAGTACTCGGCGGTGTTGGCAGTTCTTTGCTACGGACACCGGAGGAGCCGAATATTGGGTATATGTAGAATCTGTGGGCAGAAAGTGAAGCGTGGCCAGGGAGCTAACGTTGGCACCACGGCCCTGCGTCAACACATGCAGCGTCACCATCCGGTGGCTGGGAGAATCGTGGTCGATTGTGGTGGTTCATCTTGCCGCCGCAGCAACAGCAGCAGCAGCAGTGCCCAGTGGCACGCATGCCATTGCAGCCAGTCAAGGCTCCACCACCTCTGCAGAAGGGAGCTGTTTCTCTTTGCCATCATCTCCCAGTCCAGATGCTCCTGCTACTCGCTACTCATGGCGCCAGCAGTCGCTCAGCGAGGCGATTGCAAAGAGACAACAGTATGCGTCCAACCATCCTAAGGTGCAGAAGCTTACCGTGCTCCTGTCCAAGTTGGTGGTACTGCAGTCCCTCCCTTTCCAAATGGTGGACTCTTCACCGTTCAGAGAACTAATGGCCTGTGCCGAGCCGAGATGGAGAATTCCAAGCCGTAATTTCTTTTCCAAAAACGCGAGATCCAGCACTTCATAAACATGTAGAACAGAAGGTGGGCCAGTCCTTGAGCTTATCGGTTTGTTCCAAGGTGCATTGCAGCACGGACGTCTGGAGCTGTAACTATGTTCAGGGCCAGTACATGTCCTTTATGGCCCACTGGGTGAATGTGCTTCCGGCCCAGGAACACCAACAACATGGACAGGAGACGCCGCTTTCTCCTCCACGTTGTCAAACTGCGGCTCGTGCGCCAATGGCCGCCTCCTCCTCCTCCAACCACCACACCCCCCACCTTCTCAGCCTCCACTTCTAGTGCACCATCATAGCAAATGTGTTGGGCACTGGGGTGTCACGCAGTTCTACACCTGGCTTGCCTCGGCGAACTAAGTCACACAGGGAAGGAACTGCTCCGCGTCATGCAGCAAGAAATCGATGTGTGGCTTTCTCCGCACCAACTGAAAATCGGAACCATGGTGACAGACAATGGGGAAGAACATGGTGTCCGCGCTGCACCGAGGAGGGATGGTCCATGCGCCCTGCATGGCGCACATGTTCAATATGGTTGTAAAAAGGTTCCTGAAGTCTTCCACCGATCTTCAGAACATTCTGAAAATGGCCAGGAAACTGTGCATGAACTTCATCCATTCCTACAAAGCCAGGAAACACCTCTCGAGTTGCAGCGGCAGAACGGCCTCCCCACAACACACTCTGGTATGCGATGTTTCCACCGTTGGAAGTCCAGCCTGCACATGTTGGACCGACTTTATGAACAGAGAAAGGCCATTAACGATTTTTTGATGATCCAGGCAGACAGGAGTACTCCCCTGTGTAACTTTGATGTCAGCCAGTGGCAGCTCATGCGTGACACCTGCCATTTGATGTGGCCATTCGAGAAGGCGACATTATTTGTAAGTCGCCAGGACTACGGGATGAATAACGTCATTCCACTGCTTCATGTCCTGGAACAGATGCTGAAAAATCTGTCTGGGCAGGGGACTGGAGATGTGGCGACTACATCTCGTGGCCACATGAGTCCGGTGGGGACTGAACTGTAGGAGGAAGAGGAGGAGGAGGAGGACATTGGAACAGAAGCATTGTCTGTTGAAATGAGTGGATTTTCTACCCAGGTGACAAGAGAGGAGGAGCAGGAGCAGCTGGAGGCGGTAGATGGAGATAAGGAAGACGAGGCAGATGACCCGCAAGCACCGTGGCAGTATACAGTGGAGATGGAGGCAGGGAGCCCCTCGGAGTCAAGCAGCCAAACAGAGGAGGAGATTCTGGAATTAAAATCCACAACAGTAAACTGGATATGTGCTACATTTTAGGCAAGACAATTACGTTATAAAAGTCACAGAAAAAAAGTCACAGACTATTCACTATCCTTGTACTGTACCACAGCATGACCCTTAAACCTGCATGACCCACAAATTAAAAAGTGCCAGAAGGCAGTATTATTTGAACCATCATTTTAGTTGAACTGGACATTGGCTATCCCTGTCCTGGAACGCAGCATGACCCTTAGATTAAAAAGTGCCTGACGGTCCTGAAACTGACGATCTGCTGGCTTGCGTGTTGTCGCTAGCACTGGAAGGAGCACCTTCTCTCATACCTCTACCTCCATGTGCTACCCCCCTCTTTGCTCGCTTACCACTAGTGTTGAGCGATTGCGTTGGCTATCGAGATCGATCGATAGTCGATAGTCGGCCGCTATCGATAAGGTTTTTCGATAGTGAGCATCGATTATGAGCGATTACCATTAAAGTCTATGGGAGAGCAACAACACCTTCATTATTACACCCAAACAAGGCTGGAGAAGCTGAAATTAACATCCACAACAGTCAAATGGATATGTGCTACATCTTAGGCAACTTAGACACTTAGGTTATAAAAGTCACAGAAAAAAAGTCACAGCATTTACTATTGTCTTGTACACAGCTGACCTTAAACCTGCATCACCAAAAT
>JAODAL010045262.1:0-32103 GCA_025379985.1 Phyllomedusa bahiana | reverse complement strand
AAATGAATAAAAAAGGGGAACTGGCTTAGACCCCCACTTGGTTTTAATTTGTAATTTTTATGCAGCTGCATTTAAACCCCACACGGATTTCAGACCCCAATACCCCAAAAATTAGAAATAGAAAAATTAAGAAAAACCCCAGTCTCTGAAAAACAAGTGAGAAAACCCCACAAAAATTTGCTATATAAAAATCAATTTCTTCGTAAGCAATAAAGGCCCGGGGCCCAGCACCTTCCCTGTGAGCCCCAGTGAGAGGGTGTGAGTTTCACGGCGTCGGGGCCCGGACTTATTTGTGCGGTAAACGTCACAGAACCCCCGGCCGGTCTTAAATTGGCTTCCCCCTTGACATGTAATGCAGGCTATGCCCTTTTTCCCTCCCAGAGTGTTTGCCCCATGTAGCCCCAAATTGCCCCGAAAGGCCATTTTATCAATCAAAAGCACATTCTTTCCCCCCCGAATTTACCCCAAAGTTTCGATTTCTTTTCCCGAACAAATTTTTCCCTTTAAATTTCAAAAACAAAACCCAAACTTCATTGCCCATCCCCCACGGGACCTTTAAAAATTTAGAAAAATTTCCCACCCAAACTTGCCTAAACTTTTGACAAGGTGTTTTTGGGGAAACTTAAAAAAATCTGGCAGTAGATTTCTTTTGCCTGACCCTTTATTTTTTTTGGGAAAAGATAGAAGAGGAGTTTTCCCCCTCTGGGAAAACATATGCAAGTGGGGAAGGGATTTTTTTACAGCTTAAAAAAGCTTTTGGGACCATTTGACCAACCCCTTTTTGTTAAAGAAAAAAAAACCACAAAAGTCACTTGGAAAAAAAATTTAAAAAACTGACAAAAAAAATTTAATTTTTTTAAAAATTGACTAAAAAAATTAGATATTGCTTTTGAATTGTGGTTAAACTAAAAGAAAAAATTAAATAATAAAACTTTTTTAAAATGGTTGAAGAAAAATGGGGGTTCTCCCCACGTGGGGAAAATTTTTTACTATAGGGGTTTAAAAAATAAAATTTTTTCTTTTCCCTATTTTTTTTCCTCTATCTATTTTTAACATCAGGTTATATAATGCTTACTTTTACTGTCCCCTGATGAGTGTAAATTAAATTTTAGTTTTAACATATTTTTTAATTACCCCCCCCCAAATTGAAAGGTTAAAACCGTTATTTTTAAAGGCTTTTTTCTCTTGTTTTTAAATTTTGAAATTTTTTTTATTTTTTTACTTGTATTTTTTTCTTAAATAAAATTTGTTAAATTTTTTGTGTAGGGCCCTTTATAGTCCTCTTTTTCTTTATTTTGCTTTTTTCACCTTACATTAAATCCACTTTGGCAAAGACAGTGATGGATGGTGTGATCTGACATTGTTGTATTTGACCTTAGAGTTCACCTCTAGTCACTTTGGAAGTTGTTCTTGGTTTGTTTACCATTCGTATTATCTGTTTCTTTAATTTGTCATTAATTTTTCACTTGCAGTCGCATCCAGGAAGGGTGGCTAGAGTCCCGTAGACCTTACATTTCTGAATAATATATGCAACTGCAGTAACAGGAACATCAAGCTGTTTTGAGATGGTCTTACAGCTTTTACCTTTGTCTTTAGTTTTCTTTCTTATTTCTCCTTAGCTGCCTTTAGCCCATGTTCAGTGTGGTACACACCATGATACCAAACAGCACAGTGACTACTTTCCCGCTTTTAAAAAAGCAAAATGACTGATTACAAGTTTGAAGACATCTGCAATTCTAATTGAAGTACATAGCTTAGTTTAACATGTCCCTATGGTCAAATTATTTTCAGTCTTTTCCAGGGGTACCATAATTTTTGACCAGGAACGTTTCATTAGTTTTTTTTTTTATTTTTTTAGTTGAACCACAATTAAAACTTAATGTCTGATTTACATTAGTGATTTTAATTAAATTTAAACGTATTATTACTTTTGACATTGTGGGGTTTTCCTTCTTTAATGGGACGGTACCAACAATTTTGTTCACGTACATATGTCCCGTTTCAGAGATCTACCGAAATGTCTCATAACTGGGACCAGCAAACCTCATCCATACTGAGAAATATGGAATAAGTTACCTGACAAATACAAGGACTCTCTTACGCTAGCTTTACATCTATGTCACACTGATAACCCTGAATGGTAAAGTTACCAAATCTATCTTAACCCCTTAAGGACCAAGAATGTTTTCTCTTGACACATTGTGCTTTATCCCCTTAACGACCTTGGGCGTATGAGTACATCCCAGGGCCGCTAAGGGGCTTTGCAGGGGGATCGCGCCGCGACCCCCCCGCACAGCCGGCGGGTATTAGCGGCAAATTGCCGCTAACACCCGGAGTAACAGCGCCGGCGGGTGGCTCCGCCCGCTGCCGCTATTTTACCCATCAGACACCGCGCCAAAGATAGCCGCGGCGTCTGAATGAATCCGACGACCGGGCATGGTGGTGGGGAGCCTTGTGAAGGCTCCCGTCACTTACCCTGGCCGGTTTGCCCCACTTCGTCCACAGACAGGAAGTGGGGAAACCGCCATCTTTGTACACCCTAATGCATTGCATAGGCAATGCATTAGGGTGTATTAACAATCGCGCCACCTAGTGGTCAAGTACCACAGGTGGCCTCAATGTTACAGTAAAAAAAATAAATAAATAAAGTTTTAAAGTACAAAAAAAGTATTAAAAGTTCAAATCACCCCCTTTCCCATTTTACAAATATAAATCATTAAAATAATAAAAAAAGTTACACATATTTGGTATCGCCGCGTCCGAAAAAGTCCGATCTATAAAAATATAACATCATTTATCCCGTACACTGAACACCGTAGAAGAAAAAAATCCAAACGCCAAAATTTGGTCATTTTACGTCACTGAAAAAATGGAATAAAAATGATCAAAAAAGTCGCATGTATTCCAAACTGCTAGCGATAAAAAGTACACTTCAGCCCGCAAAAAATGCACCCTCACTGACGTCCGTAGGTGTTAGTACAAAAAAGTTATTGGTTGCAGAAAGTAGTGTGGCCACGCAAATTTCAAAAGTAGAAAATGTTTGGAATTGTTTCACAGTACCATAATGGAAACCGTAGATGTTTGGTATTGCCGCATGCGTATCAACCTGTAGAATACAGATAACACATTATATTTACCAAAGATTGAACGCCATAAAAGCAAAACCCTCGCAAACATGGCGAAAATAAAAAAAAATTCACAATTTGCCCCACTTGGAATTTTTTTGCGGTTTCCCAGTATATTCTATAGTATAGTGAATTACACCCTTAGAAAGTACATCTTGTTCCGCAAAATAAAAGCCCTCATGTGTCTATGTAGGTGGAAAAATAAAACAGTTATGGCTTTCAGAAGGCGAGGAGGGAAAAACTAACGTGTCACCCAAAAAAAACGCCTGGTCCTTAAGGGATTAAGTTAGCAATTAATTTTGGTTCATACAATCCTTGTTTATTTATTTGTGGAAAAACATCAAAATGTTGTGAAAATTTTGAATAAATTGCCATTTTCAAAGTTTAAAAATGTCTGCGTGTAAAACAGATAGTCATACCAAACACAATAGAAAATAATTAACATTTACTATAAGTCTACTTTATGTTGACATCATTTTTTAAAAAAAAAAAATTATTTTGTTAGGACATTAAGGAGATTTTAAATTTAGTAGTACATTTTATCATTTTCAAGAAAATTTGCACCACAGATTTTTTAGAATCTAGTCCAGTTCTAAAATAGCTTTGAGGGGCCTTTATATTGGAAACCCCCCATAAATGACTCCATCTAAGAAACTGTACCTCTTTAAGTATTTAAAAACTTTTTAGAAATTTGGGTTTAAAACCCTTTAGGTGTTTCCCCAAAAATTTAAAAAGCAAAAGTTTGGAAGTAAAAATTTTTTCCCCCAAAAAAATTTTTTTTTGGGGGATTTTAAATTTTTTAATACAATTTTTAGTTTTAGCAAAAGCAGTTAGGGAACAGAGAAATCCAAATCAATTTTAGATTCCCCCTGTTTTTCTCCCAGTTTTAGAGCTACCCAATAAAATGGCCCATTTGCACTTTTTGACTCAACCACCTATTTGGGATTTTGGGGGTCTTTTTTTCTTTTTGGGGTTTTTTTTGGGGGCCACCATTTCACATTTGCAAGCACCCTTCATAAGCACCCGTAAAGGTCCTCATTTGGGAAACTACACCCTTTCAGGAATATATCCAGGGGTGTAGTGAATATTTTTGACCCCCGGTTTTTTCACAGATTTGTTTTGCTTGGGGGCATGTTTTTTTTTTTTTCCCTAATTTTTAAAAAGGGTTTACAAAAATTTTTATTTTCAGGGAGGAATGTTGATGAAAAAGCACCCAAAAATAACTTGTCACACAATTTCTTCCAAGTTTGGCAATGCCCTATATGTGGGTGTAAACTTTTTTTTTTGGGAAACGCGGGCCCGGGGCGTAAAAGGGAAAGGGAGCATTTTATAGTCCCTTGGGAAAGACAGTTTTTTGGTGGGGTCCCCCATGTAAAACATTTGAAAGCCCATGAAGTACCAGAGGAGTTTTAAACCCGTTCAAAATTCCCCTATTTAGGTTTCAGCCCCCAACTCGGGGAAAATCATCTGGGGGTTTTGTATTTGCTTTTTGGGGGAAAACAGGTTTTTTCACAATTAGTTTCAGCATGGGGCCGTGAAAATGAAAAAAAAAAAAACCTCTTTTAATTCGGGCATTTTTTTAATTGTTTCATTTTTTACGGCATTTGCCCGCGGTATAAAATAACAAAAGTAATTTTAAATATGGGGGGTTGATAAAAATTTCAATAATAAAAAATTTTATATAGAATTTTTTTTTTTTATTTAATTATAACAATAGAAATGTTTTGAAAAAAACCCGCGTTTTTGTGTCCCTATTTTTGAGGGGTTATAGGGAAAGGGTTTAAGGTTTTTTTTGGGTGGGTGATTTGGGGCGTTTTCTTGGTAACAAGGGGGGGTTCTTATGACATTTTCCCAGAAAAAAAGAAACAAAAACGGAAACCCTTGGTAGTCTTTTTTATTTCTTACAGCAGTCCCCTTTCGGTTTAAATTAATGTAAAATTTTATTTCAGCAGGTAATTTTGTTTTAACACGATCCCCAAATTTATTTTTTTATTATTTTTTACTGATTTTTTTACAAAAAAAACACTTTTATATAGAAAAAAAAACCAATTTTTGAAATCCCCAAAAGTTTAAAGGGGAAACCCATAATTTTTTTTTTTTTTCTGCATACGGAGCTGAATGAGTTGATGAGTTGACATTTTTATTGGTATCATTTTTGGGGGACCCCCTTTTAAATTTTTCATCCCCTTTCAATCTTTTTTTTGGGGAGGCGGAAAAAGGGAAAATTTTTGTAAATTTTCCTGGTGGTGCAAATTTCCTTTTTTTTTTTACAGAGTTCACCTTTGCAGTTATGGGGAAAATTGTAGTTTTTACTCAAAGGGGAAATTTCAATTACAGCAATAGCCAATTTTTGTGGTTTTTTTTATGTTTTTTAACATTTTTAAAAAAAAAAAGGGCGGGTTTATGGTTTTTTAGGGATAAATAACTGGATATATCTATAGGCTGGCTGTAGCACGCGGAAATTTACCAAACGGGTGTTTTTTTTTATTTTTGATTTTTTTTGAAGTGATTGGTTTTGAAAATTTTAAAGGGGGGGGATAAAAACGGGGTTTTCCTGTTTTTTTTATTTTTTTTTATTTGTTTTCCCTTTTATTTTTGTTTTTTTTAAAAATTTTTTCAATTATCCTACTATCTTTTAGGTCCCTGTTTTTTAAAACTTGGGTTTATACTACATTGCAGCACATGTCTATGACAGGGGAAGGGACAGTTGGCAAAATTGAAAATTTTTAAATAAGAAAAGAAATTATCCCAAAATGTCATTTATTACATCACAGAAAACCGTGGTCTTTGGGTTTAAAACCCGCTTTTCCCCGGGTTATCATGAAAACCCGTTTGGAAAACCGGGCCCGGTTTCGCACGCTTGGATCCCCTAGAGGACAGAGGTAGAGTTTCCCCCCTTTTTTCGGGACCCCTTAGTTGTGCTAACGATCACGGCAGTTTAAAGCCATTTTCCCAAACGGCTTTTTTGGGGCCCGCGGATTGGAGCCGTGCGGGCGCGCCGGATTTGGGGCTGCATTTTAGGGGGGCTAACCCGTCCCTGTCATTTCCCGGTAACCCACAATTTTTTTTAGAGAACTTTTTTGGTTTCCCCGTCGCCCCCTTCCTGTCGGCGAACCCGGGCCGGGGGGGGGGGGAAAGTAAAACATGAATTTAAATTTGCGTCGCTTTCTTTGCCGTAAATAATGCATTGTCTATGGGGCCCGGCGGGCAGCTCCCCCCCCGCGCCCCCGCCCCCCCCACTTATTAAACCCTTTTATTCCCGGGAGGGTCGTCCCGAAATTACAGCTTAAAATAAGCTGGGTGAACCCGGCCCTTTAAGGGGTTTTTCCCCACTGGAGGGGGGAGTTATCCCCAACTCCAAACAGCAACTGCAGGAGCCCGGCTGCCCCAAAACCACACCTGAAAGAAATTTGTTCTGGCACAGCTTATGTGCCCAAACAATCACCATGACATGCCAGTATGTCATGGGGGGCTTTTTAAAAAGGGTTTACTTAATATGACTTTCCCAGTTATCAAGGTGCGCTTAGGGGTTAAATATGCATGTTCAATCAAAGCTTGAGAAAAAAAAGTTGTAAAGCCCCACAGGAGCCCAGATGGTTTTGTATTTGGGGAATAATACGGGTCTCTATGTGCTACTTTTATGGTGCCCGGGAAAAATTTACCAATCACGGACCCGCGCCGGGGCCCGTGTTTGGGACCGTGGTCGTTCCGTCCCCCTGTGTTTGGGTGCTGTGGCCCTTTGTGCGGGGTTTAAAAACCCAGCGGCAGTGTCAGTTTGCTCTTCACCTGCTTCTGCCTAAAGGCTACTCACCCGGTTCCCGCTTCCACCCCCGTGTTCGTCCCCTGTGGTTCCCCAGGTGTGTGTTTTAACCCCCCTAGGGCCCCGCGCGCGGGCCCGCCTGCGGGGTTTATACACACAGTGCTCCTGCTTTTCCCGCCTTTTTGACCCCCCGGAAAACCCTTTCCCCCTTTATAAGGAACTTCCTCCCGGGGCTCTGGGTCAGTTCGTTGATGTTTTTTCATTTTTGGGTTTCTTTCAAAAGGTGCGGGTTTTTTTTGCCCTTTTTTGGGGCGGTTTTTTTTGGGTGCGTTTTTTGTGCAACAAAGTATATAAATTTAAATTTCGGGAGCTTTTCCCCACAAAAAAAAAGCCCTCCAAAAAAAATTTCCCCAAAAACCCCACTGTGTGAAAGCACCCTTAGGCTAGGGCCCCCGGTGCTAAGTGCTGGGCCCTTTTTAACCCCCCCGGTTTCCCGAGTGTCGGCCCAGCTTTTTGTTTTAATGTCTGCATTACTTTGGGCTTTTCCAAACGCCCCCTTATAACCCGGGTGAATCCTGTCGCTGCACCAATCAGTATTCCTGCGTTTGTAATTGTTATTTTACCCTGGGGGCTGTGGGTTTTCCCTTAAACAGCTACTGCATCCCTTTTTGTCACCTGGGGTCCTGCACTTCGGCTACCCCCCGCGGAGTACTGCCATCTGTTTCCCGCGGTGGGCCCCGAGGATTTCCTGTACCAGGGCGGGTTTCTGGCTTTGCGGCCAGGGAAAAAGTGACAGTACCCAAATGGGCCATACTAAATTGGGGTTTCCCCCCTGGTGACTGGGCCAGACCTAGTGGGTGTAATCAACCGTCCCTGGCATGCACCTGGAGCAACTCTTCTAGAAAATACGACAGTTACCGCAGGGCTGGATGGTTGCATCTGGGAAATGGGACCTACGCAAAACCCCGCTACCTGCCTTTATTTTTCCGCCCCCCTGCTTTCCCTGTTCAGTCCAAAACCTTGGGACCCGCCTCTGCCCGCCCATTACGGGCGGAGATCCCCACACATGTTTGCGGATTTATCAACCCCGTTTTACCTTTTCACTTCGAGGTTTTGGCACCCCCAGTTTCCTCCCCATAGAGCCAAAAAGGGGGCGTTTATTTTTCAGGGCCCGCTCTCAGGGGAAAAACCCCTTTGGCCCCGGGCCCCACCCCTCTGGGAGAGAGGGGATCCGTGACGAGGGGCATCCCAAAAATTTTTGGTCGGGCCCTTTCCCGGGAAAAATTTTTTAAAAACCCGGGCGCAATACCTCTGCGGCATCTGCTTGCTACGTTCCTGCCCCAAAGGGGATCTTTGTGGGCCCAATATTTCCCCAAACCGGTTTCGTACCCTGGCTTCTGGGAAATTTCCTGGAACAATTTAGGCCTTGTTGCCCGCCTTTGTGGGGGCCCCGGGGGCCCATTAAGGGTGAACTGGTGGTCGTGGGGCCTACTAAGTAAAAAAGGCGACCTCAATTTCTCTTTGCCCACGAAAATAGAAATACGTTTTTCCCGGAAAAAAGGTAGAGCTTTGCCAGCAGTCACCCCTTCCGTCCTCGCAAGCCTTTGCCTCGCCGTGTTCCTGCACCCCAAGGGGCTTTCCTCACCAGGCACTTGCGTTCCCCCAAAAGGTTCCCATGGAGGTGAATCGCGGGCCCATCTAAAACCTGAAGGAACGCTTCGCCGGCGCAGTTGAACCGGGTCTTTACTGTGGCAGCAAGCACTATTGAAGGGAAATGCCCAGTCGCCCTGGCGCCCCGGAAAACCTCCATGCCATGGTTGTAGTGGGTGAAGGGTTTCCCCTGAATAAAGATGCCTCTGTTCCCCCCGTTTTTGACCACCCGGTTACTCTCTGTTATGGTTCCAGTACTAAAAAACCCAAAATTTTGCTTTGTTGGGGGCTCTGGTTCGTTTGAGAAAATGTATCCACCGTCGTTGTTGACAAGTACTGCCGGGGTGTTTCCTGTCTGTTTTTAAAAAGTTTCGTTTTTCCTTCCCTCAAGATCCTGAAAAAAAAACAGTGCCCTTACCGTAGAATCCCCTGTCTCTGCGAGTTGGGAAATTCCCACCAAAGGGACACTCGTTCTTTCGTTTTTTCAAATGCTTCTGTTTTTTGTCCCGCTTTGGGGGGGTTTCCGTTGGGGGTTTTTGGGGGTCACAATCCCTTTTTGGATTGGAAAAGGGTGAAGTTTTTTTTTTCCAATGGGGCGGCCATGTCTTTTTCGCTGCCCGAAAACCCTTTCTCATCCTGGCGTCTCGCCCACCCGGTTTTTTCCCGTCTGTTTTTTGTTTTGCTGCCTGAAGAGGAAAATTTAAGCGCAAGAAAAGGGTCCTGGTCTGTAAAGACATTTTTGTTTCCCACCCCCCCTCTCCCCCTGCCTAAAGTTTTTGCTTCTTTCCCCCCGGTTCAAAAAGTAATTCCCGGGACTCTCTGGGGACGCCTCCTCTGAAGACAGTTTGGGGTACCGAGGGGGAGGTGGTTTTTTTTTCCCCAGCCCTTTTGGGGGGGCCCGGTAGCCCCAGGGGGGGGGCTTAAGGGGGGGTACTGTACGGGGTCGCGGCGCGGCCCGGCCTTTTGGGCCGGGGGTCGTGGGCCGTGCCCCCGTGTCTGGGGGGGGCCGCTGTTTGGGTCCTTTGCGGGGCTTACAGGGGGCGGGCCCGTTTGTCTTCAACCCCGTTCTGCCCCAGCGTATCACCTTTGGGCCTGCTTCCAAAACGTGTTCGTTTCCTTTTTTGGCCCTTTTCCCCCGCCCTATGTGTGGCACCCCCCTTGGGTTTTCCCCGCGTGCCAGCCTGCAGACATTTAACAAACAGTTCTCCTGCTTCCTTTCCTGTGACCTTGACCTTTTTCCCTTTATAAGGAAAAATTCTCCCTGGGCTCGGGCCCCGTTCGTTGGTGTGCTTCCATAGAAGTAGAAACCCCTTTTTGCTAAGCTGCTGCCTTGTTAACCCCCTGGTTTCCAGAGTGTCAGATAAGCTTCAGTTTTAACGTCTGCATTACTCGGCGCTGTCCAGCGCACCTTATACCTGCTGAACTCCTGTCGCTGCACCAGTCAGCTATTCCTGCTGTGTAATCTGTTATCACCCTGGGACTGTGCTTCCATTAAACAGCTACTGCATCCGTTTATCCGTCACCTGTGTCCTGCACTTCGGCTACCCGCCGCGAGCATTGCCATCTGTGCCCGCGGTGGGCCCTGAGGATCCCCTGTACCAGGGCGTTACTGGCTTTGCGGCCAGTAAACGTGACAATACCTCTTTCAATGGAGGTAGAAAATGTCACAATTTTTGGGTGGGATTTGTACAATACAAGTCCATAATACGACCATTTGCATGCAGGAACCCTAATACACATTAGTAAATATGTAAAAAAGATCTTGTAACTACAGTACTATATATTTGTTCTATAACAATGTTCAGTCTTGATGTGGTTAGCATTAATATGTCATAAAGTTTAACCTCACCTTCTGGGAGGCATCTTGTAAATACTGCTGACTTATCTGGGCTTAATTCCTGTAAAATAATTCTTCTGTTCTCTGAGCTCAAGCTGACTAATAAAGTATGTGTCACCGACATAGTGAAATAACAACATGATGAACAGAGTAAAAACAATGGAAATAATGTCATCTAAAAACTATATATAAAATTATTGTTTTGTGAATGTCAGCTTAAAGTGTAAATAAGGTACATATCATAACAACTTATTAGGTAAGGGCAAATCCAGCTATTATTTGAAGTGGTACATACAAATATGCATACACCCAATTCCTGGAATAAATTGCCTGCAACAAATAATGACTGTGTGGAGATGGAGTCATCAGGTTCTCATGGAACAGCTTGAAACACAAAAACCCAGCTTCATAGAAAATAAACCATGTTATGGAAATATATTATGGGCGACATGAATGAACATTGGCGCTGACAAGCCAGTTCTAAATATCTTTAAGGCAGTGTAGAATGCAGCAGAATGTATGAACCTGTTCTTCTGCAGGTCATACATACAGGCGCTGTCTAGTGCCACTACGACAAGTCTGGCTCAGGCACCACCTTTAAGCTGGTCTGACTGTTCTAACTGTTCTGCACCTAGATTTGGCGTCAAAGAATCATAAATGTGTCTATATCTATGAATGTGGTGTGACGCCCCCAGAACGCCCCTAATCTTTGGCACATTAAAAAGTTTGGAGTGCGAATTTTATACATCTATAGAACAGGTCTACCACAGCTTTTTGATGCCAGAAAACTGGCACAGTCCCGTTTTATAAGACTTCAATTAGAAAAAAAAAAAATATAAAAATCAGAACAAAATTTTATTAACATAATTCATTTTTCATTAGAAATTCAACTCAATAAACTGCAATAGTGTCTATAGAGAAGATGATAGGAAACTATTAGAATACAAATGTAACCTTTCTTAACTATGATTGACACTAATTGCTACTTACAATATCTCTTGCAACATTCTAACCACAAGATTACCGTGGACAGTTTTGTAAAAGGGAGAGCATTGTGAAATTGTAGAAAGAGAAATGTTTTTGAAGTATTACTGACATTTATGAGCTTCTGTTTTCCTCTGTACAGACTAATGCATTTCATTGAGTTGAATTTCTAATGAAAATATATGTCAGATTTTTATATTTTTTGTTTTTCCTAATTAAAGTCTTACGAAATATATCTTTATACATTTAGATTGTATGTTAATTGTTGTTTACAAAATGTAGGTTAGTAGGTCAGGATTTTGTATGCTTTATAAACTTGTTATGAGTATTTTTCCATTCAATTTTTTTTATTTTTTGTTTTTACTAAATTAAATTAAACAAATTTTAATCAGATGTTTATCACTGTTTCAATTTTATTTTTCTGTTCTCAGCCTACATTCTACAAATGGCAGTAGCCAACTCCTGAGGTCTCGCTGGAAGCTGAGGTGCACCAAGCAAGATCACTACAATAGTTTCTTTTCACTGACATGCTACTACAGCTTTTATTTTATTTCGAGCCTGCTAGATGTTTGTAATCACTGATAAGACTATGATAACTTTGTAAATAATTGATTGAGGATGGGATTTATCGTAGATGCTGTACTTCTTTAATAATTTAATGTTATTTAATTTTATATTAATTTTATATGACATAATTTTATATAATTTTAGAAATATCATATTAGTTTGTATTACTTTAGTGGTATTATTTGGGAAATAATTGATATTTTTGGACATATAATTATATATAATTATAATTATAGTTCGTCTACGACAACTCTGGCCTCAGCCATGCCACTCTGAAATTGGTATGGATTATTTCGACACTATTACCCAATTTTGTCGAGCCACATTCATAAATGTGTCTTATCTTATGAATCTGGCTTGACATGCCCCTAAGAATTGGCGTATACAAAACTGACAGGTCTGTCAAACATGCACCAGCAAATTTAGTGAGCAGCTCAGGGCCGCATATTCAGCTTTCGTGGGCAATGCTTCTTCGGTTAATAAACAGCATTGGCAAGAAGCAAAAATGATATTTGAAGTTTGGTTGGAGAGAAGAAATAACTTGCACAGAACAAGATTTGAGGCAGAGCTCTTCCGGTTCGGAAGTAAGTCGGGTAAGCTTCTGGCACTGTTAGCAAAGGCTAGTAGAAGGCAAGGAGGAATTGTATCTCTAAAAACTAAGGAGGGTAACCTCACATCCAATCCAAAGGAAATAAACACCCTATTTCAGAAATATTTCAAAACGCTATACAAGCATACAAAGGGATGCGGGAAGAGCAGGATGCTGACTTCTTGGATCAATGTCACCTTCCAGAATTATCAGATGTGCACCAGCTCTTAAATGCACCAATAACCATCGAGGAGGTTCAAATACAATAAAGTCGCTAGGAACAGGAAAAGCACTAGGCCCTGATGGTTTTCCATTTAAATTTTATAAAATACTGCAGGCGAGTGGCACCCACACTAGGTCAATATTACTCTTCATTGTTGGAGGGAGGTAACATTCCTGATGAAGCCAATTTGGCCTTCATAAAAGTTTTGCCCAAACCCGGTAGAGACCTGATGAAAGTGGAATCATATAGGCCAATCTCGCTTATAAATTTAAATATTAATATCTAAAATAATGGCAAATAGGCTTGCAGGTATCCTCCCCGGTTTAATAGGGCAAGCGCAAGTGGGATTTTTCAAGGGCAGAGCAACTGTAATAAATATCAGGAAAGTCCTAGGAGCTTTGGACACACATGGGAAAGGGGCAAAGATAACTAAGGCGCTGGTGTGACTCGACACAGAAAAAGCCTTCGATAGCGTAAGATGGTCCTGGCTTGACATGGTATTGAGCAGATTTGGGATTACGGGGAAAATAAGAACTTTTATAGAAGCCTTATACAAAAACCCGAGAACAGCGGTTTACACGCCTGGTTTTAGGTCTGATGCATTCACCATGCAGAAGGGAACAAGGCAAGGGTGTCTGCTGTCGCCCTTGCTCTTTAACCTTACATTGGAGCCTTTACTGCACACTTTAGAGAAAACCTAACTATATGAGGGAATAAAGATTCGAAATAGGGAATTAAAAAAAACCGCCTTCGCGGATGATGTTCTCCTTTTTTTAAATACCCCTGGGTCACATTTACAGCCAGTGTTAGATCTGATTGAAAAATTTGGGGATCTTTCGGGATATCATGTCAACCGGGATAAATGCGAGTTATTATGGATAGGAGGGGAAAATCATAGGGAGACGGCTAGAATTGGAACGACAGGTATTAGGGTAGCAAAGGATTATATTAAATACTTAGGTATCAAAATAGGGCATATATCTTCATCATTATATAATCTAAACTATCTCCCTCTTTTCGAAAAAATACAAAAGGAACTCCAAAATTGGCAGGATCTCCCGCTGGCACTCTTGGGTAGGATACATCTTGTCAAGATGATATCATTTGCTCGTATATTCTAATGTACATTTTTGTTTGTCCATCAGTTTTACCCCAATCCTACATCCTGTTAATAAAACTACAGACTTCAAACACGGTCGTAATTATTGACAAGTAGGAAGGTGTTTAGCTGCCTGTCGAGCTCCACATAGACCCCGGGGGTACGTGAAGTGGGGGCAGGACACTTACAGTACTTACAAATCACTTAATTTTGCAATGCCAGAATTCAAAACATAAGTAGGGAGTGCTCCAAGAATGCCTTTGATAGGCTTGTAGGATTAGAACCACATAGAAAATCCATAGCCACAATATATGCAGATATAAGGGACAAGTATATCAAATTTGATGCTTGTGAGGGTTTTAGGAGATGGAGCAAGTGGATGGGAAAAGAGGATATAGAACAGGAGATAGTCGAGGGATGGAGGAACATACACAAGCACATCATAAACAAGAGGTGGCGCGAAATGTATTTCAAAATAGTGCATGCGGCCATATACCCCCATCGCAAGGATTTCCAGATAGACTGACAGCATGTCCAAAATGTGCTGAAGTCAAATCTAATTTATTTCATGGTTTGTGGACATGCCCCATGGTGCAGGTATTTTGGGGTGAAGTTAAAGAGCTAATGTCATCTCTTTGGAAGGAGAGGATAACTATGTCTCCAATAATTTTCTTGTTACATGGCAGGGATAGTGTAGATGGGGATTCGACGGATCAGCAGAGGGGTGAACTTCCAGCCATACTACATATTATTTTGGTAGTGGCAAAAAGATGCATTTTGTCCAAGTGGTTGGACAAGGAGGTCCCAAGTATAGCTATGGTGATAGGGCAAGCCAAAATATATGCCATAGCAGATCAAATGTATGTGGAACGTCATAAGTAGTGTTGAGCGATTTTTATCGACAAAGTTGAAATCAGCAAGGTTTTTATGGTGATCTAAATTTCCAGATCATGCGATAATTAAGGTTAAAATCTGAGCATCATCTATTAAGTTCACGCCTTTTTCGGCGCTTCCTGTAATTTTGGCGGCCAGCAAATGAGATTACAGAATAGAGCAGGGTGAGATGTGTGTGCGACGTCATGACTGGGATGTGTATGGTTGCGATTGGCTGGAAAAATCACATGACCTCGTTTTACATAGAACAGCGTTCCTGTTTCAGCCTCAGTGTCTCTCAGCGTCTCATAGGGATAGGACCTGCGCTCTGCCTGTGGCCAAACAGCTCAGCGAAATAAGTCTATTTCAGCACAGAGAAACCAATTCTATTAGCTGAGATCATTCCAATGTAGATATATGCGAGATTTGAAGATTTTATGTAGTTAGCTAGAGAATTTTAAAGCAGCATCTACCGCTGTAAATTCATGGAGGGGGGAGCAATGGGAGGCCCCCTCGGGCGAACACAGACAAGCTCTATCTATAAAGAACACTGGATAAAGTTCACCAAGACTTAGTGTAGACATTGTAGTGGAATATCTTTATTATTAACAGTTTGCTATTGAAATATTTCCTGGATATTGGGCAGCCTGAACCTATATTGGATACACATCATTTCTAGTAACTACAGGTCTCTTTGTTAGGTGCAAAACTCCACTTTTATTATCAGTATACATTTCAGATATGTGTTCATTTTAATTTTACCCATTACACCTGTGACTGTTGATATATCCCCTTGCATGTAAATTACAATCCAGCAATCTTGTAGTCAGCACAGGTTGTTTGTTGCCAAAAATACCGTGTATCATACGAAAACATAACAGTTACTTGTTTTTTGACTTTTGCACACCCAGCATTGTTCATTGACGCAGCATCCACGTAAATCTTAAAACAGCAATTCTATATATTCACCACAGGTGAATTGAAAGGTGCAAAAAATACCGTGTATCATACGAAAACATAACAGTTACGTGTTTTTTGACTTTTGCACACCCAGCATTGTTCATTGACGCAGCATCCACGTAAATCTTAACACAGCAATTCTATATTCACCACAGGTGAATTGAAAGGTGCAAAAATACCGTGTATCATACGAAAACATAACAGTTACGTGTTTTTTGACTTTTGCACACCCAGCATTGTTCATTGACGCAGCATCCACGTAAATCTTAAAACAGCAATTCTATATTCACAACAGGTGAATTGAAAGGTGCAAAAAATACCGTTTATTATACCAAAACATAACAGTTACGTGTTTTTTGACTTTTGCACA
Organism: Phyllomedusa bahiana; assembly: GCA_025379985.1. NCBI lineage: Eukaryota > Metazoa > Chordata > Amphibia > Anura > Hylidae > Phyllomedusa > Phyllomedusa bahiana. Next base: position 16,066 of record JAODAL010045262.1, on the reverse strand, counting down.
CCCAGCATTGTTCATTGACGCAGCATCTACGTAAATCTTAAAACAGCAATTCTATATTCACCACAGGTGAATTGAAAGGTGCAAAAAATACCGTGTATCATACGAAAACATAACAGTTACGTGTTTTTTGACTTTTGCACACCCAGCATTGTTCATTGACGCAGCATCCACGTAAATATTAAAACAGCAATTCTATATTCACCACAGGTGAATTGAAAGGTGCAAAAAATACCGTGTATCATACGAAAACATAACAATTACGTGTTTTTTGACTTTTGCACACCCAGCATTGTTCATTGACGCAGCATCCACGTAAATCTTAAAACAGCAATTCTATATTCACCACAGGTGAATTGAAAGGTGCAAAAAATACCGTGTATCATACGAAAACATAACAGTTACGTGTTTTTTTACTTTTGCACACCCAGCATTGTTCATTGACGCAGCATCCACGTAAATCTTAAAACAGCAATTCTATATTCACCACAGGTGAATTGAAAGGTGCAAAAAATACCGTTAATTATACCAAAACATAACAGTTACGTGTTTTTTGACTTTTGCACACCCAGCATTGTTCATTGACGCAGCATCTACGTAAATCTTAAAACAGCAATTCTATATCACCACAGGTGAATTGAAAGGGTATCATACGAAAACATAACAGTTACGTGTTTTTTGACTTTTGCACACCCAGCATTGTTCATTGACGCAGCATCCACGTAAATCTTAAAACAGCAATTCTATATTCACCACAGGTGAATTGAAAGGTGCAAAAAATACCGTTTATTATACCAAAACATAACAGATACGTGTTTTTTGGACTTTTGCCCAGTCCAGATTTGTTGATAGACACCTTGCAGTTAAATTTGAATCCAGCAATTTTGTTTTGATTAGAGGGATTTGAGAATAGCTGTGATTTGCCGTCTTTTAATAAGAGACTTTCCAAAACTATTCCATACCTTCTCAAATTTTTATATTTCTGAACATGGAGCGAAATGCAGGTGGTAAGCGAGCAAAGAGGGGGTAGCACATGGAGGTAGAGGTACGAGAGAAGGTGCTCCTTCCAGTGCTGGTGACAACACGCATGCCAGCGGATCGTCAGTTGCAGGACCGTCAGGCCTGTCATCGCTGGGTCAGGGCCCTGTGAATCTCAGTAACGAACAGCGTCGCCAATCTGTCCTTCAGTGGTTAATGCAACCTGCATCCAGCACAATTGTCATGTTTTGAATTTTTGGGGGCATTTTGCTGTGAAATGCAGCTAGACTACAGGTCCTATTGTAAAAAATGTGGTTTCTAACAGACATTTGTTCTTCACAATTGTCAAGAGTGGCTCAAGGTGAGATGGTCTGTCAGAAACAGGAATAGTAGGACACTGTTAATGGACACATATTGCAAAATGACTTGTTTTTGCAAGATCTTTAACATAGCTATCAATCCCTGTATTGAGACAACCATTTAATACAATTAAAAAAGAGAAACAAAGACATGGTGGGATTCCATCCTATTTTAAAAATGTGTTTTCTAGAATTAAACTACTGAAAAACTTGCATGTACAAAATAGCTTGTAAAAAAATTCCTCTGAATTGTACAAGGAGGTACAGGAAAACTTGACCAGATGTAGGTTATTCAGAGGACATGGAGTATGGAGCACGGACAGAGAACAAAGTACAGAGACAATTTCCTCCAGCACGTTGAGTAAAATGAGAAAAAGAATGGCAAGAAAAAGGGCACCTGGGTGTAATAGGAGCGTTCACCACCAGTATTTCCAAGTGAAGCTCAATTGGTCCGCACTCATACGGAGGGGCAAGCGCTACCCAGGTCTTGACTGTGTACTGAGGAAGGCTGGAGTTCTCACACTTCCGCTTCCGCACTCTGCTTCAGCACGACAGTTTTTGTGCTGCGTCATCAGGGCATTTTGACCTGCGTGTTAATAGATGACGGACGCCAGCCTGGCTCTCACCGCACCCACTGTAACTCCTGCCCTGGTCATGCTGTGGCACAGGACAGTTCTAGTCAATGTCCAGTTCAACTAAAATGGTGGTTGAAAGACTCCTTTTTCCGGCACTTTGTAATCTGGGGGTCAGACAGGTTTAATGGTCATACTGTGGCCCAGGACAGGGACAATATATGTCCAGTTCAACTAAAATGGTGGTTGAAAGACTCCTTTTTCCAGCACTTTTTAAACTGTGGGTCAGACAGGTTTAATGGTCATTCTGCGGTACAGGACAGATATAGTTAGTGTCCAGTTCAACTAAAATGGTGGTTGAAAGACTCCTTTTTGCGGCACTTTTTAAATCTGGGGGTCATGCAGGTTTGGGGCTCATGCTGCGTTCCAGGACAGGGATATTCAATGTCCAGTTCAAGTAACATGATGGTTCAAATCATACTGCCTTCTGGCACTTTTTAATTTGTGGGTGATGCAGGTTTAAGGGTCAGGCTGTGGTACAAGACAGGGATAGTGAATGGTCTTTGACTTTTTTTCTGTGACTTTTATAACCTAAGTGTGTTGCCTAAGATGTAGCACGTATCCATTTGACTGTTGTGGATGTTAATTTCAGCTTCTCCAGCCTTGTTTGGGTGTAATAATGAAGGTGTTGTTGCTCTCCCATAGACTTTAATGGTAATCACTCATAATCGATGCTCACTATCGAAAAACCTTATCGATAGCGGCCGAATATCGACTATCGATCGATCTCGATAGCCAACGCAATCGCTCAACACTAGTCATAAGGAAACAAGGACCAAAAACTTCTTTAAGAAATGGAGGTCGTTTCTGGAGAAATTTCTCACCCAACAGGAGATAGAAAAGTTGGTAAATATTTTCCAATATACTAAATAGTTTCTGCTGGAGGCTCACATGGGGACATTGGGTAGACTACAATTACAACTACAACCACAAAGTGAAAATGGAGCTTCACATGATTAGAGGATATTACCTAGATATGGCATTTCCCTGGCTGTTTTTGTCTCTTTTTGTTGCTGTTCTTGTCTTTAGGTACGGTTTCAATCATTTGTTTTGTTTAGAAGATAAAACCTGATATCTCCTATTGGATAGCTTATTATTCTATAGCATATTCAAATTATGATTCATGTATTATGATATGGATACTGTAACGCACCGAAATAGTGGATCCGCGGGACCACCTCAAGCGATGGCGCAAGCCCGCGCCAGGTAGTGGAATCTAAGTAGGTCCCGGTTTTTACCAGAGCCCGCCGCAAAGTGGGATGAACTTGCTGCGGTGGGAGTCTACCAGGTCGCTATCACTGGTGGGACTTGCTTGCGGTGGCAGCCAAGGGTAGGCGTGGTACAGATTCGTCAGGCAGGCTCGTAGTCGGGGACAGGCGGTACAGTGCACGGTAATCAGGACAAGACTTCTTAGAACGCTTTCTCAGTAGGCGGTAAGGCACTAAAGATCCGGCGAGGTTACTAGGAAGAGGCAGGCTTAAATAGGGGCAGCGACCGGCAAGAGCCAATTACCGGTGCGCTGGCCCTTTAAATTAAACACTGGCGGCGCACGCGCGACCTAGGGAGCGGGACCGCGCACCCCGTGGGACAGAGACAGCAGCAGGAGCGTGGCCGGGTAAGTGAGCTTCGGGACCGGCAGGGGAACGAGCACGCCCGCGACCCGACATGCGGGATGCGGCGCCACTCTGCAGCGGGGAACGGATGCGCCTGCGACCCGGGACAGTACCCCTCTTCTTTTGCCCCCCTCTTTCTAGACTGAAGGATTTTCTGGATTACGTTACGGTCCAGAATGTTCTCTTCTGGCTCCCAAGACCTTTCCTCGGGCCCGAACCCCTTCCAATCAATGAGGAAATATCGTTTCCCTCTAGTCCTCCTCATACCCAAGATCTCCTTAACCAAAAAGATATTAGAGGCATCGGCCACAGATGATGGAGGGACTGCCTTCCAAGAAAAATGATTTAGGACCAAGGGTTTTAGTAGCGAGACATGAAAGGAGTTCGGGATGCACATGGTAGGTGGGAGCCGGAGTTTACAAGCCACCGGGTTAATGCGTTTAAGGACCTCGAAAGGTCCCAAAAAGCGTGGTCCCAGTTTGCAACTCGGGATCTTGAGGCGGACATATTTGGCCGACAGGCACACCTTGTCACCCAGGGAGAAGACTGGAGGAGGACTTCTTCTTTTATCTGTTTGAGCCTTTGTGCGCTCAGAAGCACGGAGCAGAGATTGGCGGGTCAGGGCCCAGATGGCCTTCATGTCTTGGACCAACGCATCCGCTGCTGGGACCTCAGACTGGGATGCCAGCGGGAGAGGTGGGCGGGGATGCAGGCCGTACACGAAGTAGAAGGGAGAGGCACCTGCGAACTCCGAGTCTAGGGAATTATAAGAAAGTTCAGCCCACGGAAGCAAGTTGGACCAGTCATCTTGTCGAGCCGAGATGAAGTGGCGCAGGTAATTCCCCAGAACCTGGTTGACTCTCTCCACCTGACCATTTTTCTGGGGGTGGTAAGCCGAGGAGAAATCAAGCTTCACCTGCAGTTGAGAACAAAGGGCCCGCCAGAATTTGGAAACGAACTGAACCCCTCAATCCGAGACGATCTGCAAAGGAAACTCGTGCAAATGAAAAATGTGGTGAAAAAACAGCTCGGCCAGGCGCGGGGCAGAAGGCAGACCTGGCAATGGCAATTTTAGAAAACCGATCTGTGACGACCCAGACAATGGTGATACCAGACGAAGGGGGAAGATAGATCATAAAGTCCATCGCCACGTGAGACCATGGTTGGGTACGGATGGGTAGCGGATGCAAGAGCCCCGCCAGTTTGTGATGAGGTGTCTTGTTGCAGGCACAGGTGGTACAGGATTCGTCGAATTCCCTGACATCCTTAGCGAGGTCCTGCCACCAATAGAACCGCGAGATCAGGAGGAACGTCTTGCGAGCACCGGAATGACCGGCCACCAATGAGCAGTGTCCCCACTTCCACTTCAGGATACGCCTGCGAAGTGCAGGGCTTACGTATGTTTTCCCTGGTGGGACATTCCGGAGGTCAACAGGAGCTGCGGAGACAAGACGATCTGGGGGAATTATGTGCTCTGGGGTCACTTCTTCACCAACCACGTCGGAGGTGCGAGAGAGGGCGTCTGCCTTCACATACTTTTCCGTGGGACTGAAGTGGATCTGGAAATTAAACCGGGAAGAGAAGAGCGACCACCTACTTTGGCGCGGATTGAGTCGCTGGGCCGTCTGGAGGTACTGGAGGTTCTTGTGATCTGAATAGATGCAGATCGGATGCCGAGCACCTTCCGACAGATAACGCCATTCCTCCAATGCCAGTTTGATGGCTAATAACTCCCAGTCTCCAATAGTGTAATTCCTCTCCGCTGGCGAGAATGTCTTGGAAAAGAAGCCACAAGTGACCGTTTTGCCCGTGGAGCCTTTTTGCATGAGGACTGCTCCAACTCCCAGCGATGAGGCGTCTACAGCGAGACGGGTTTAGCGGGGTCCGGCCGCGACAGGATAGATGCAGTGGCAAAGGCAGTTTTTAGTTTAGTGAACGCGTCCTCGGCCTCAGACGGCCAGCTACGTGGATTTGCGTTTTTCTTCATGAGGGCCACAATGGGAGCCACCAGACAATGACTCAGGCAATTAGGACCCCAGCAAGTTACTTCTCCAGAGGTCCAGTCCAGTGTAGGAGAGTGGAGCCGCAGCCACAGAAGCCCGAGGAGAACCGCCGAAGAGGAGCGAGGCAACACGTAGAAGGAGATCTTCTCCTTATGCAGGGCCCCTACGTGGAGACACAGTGGTTGGTGATGAAACGTATGGTGTCACTTAGCAGCTCCCCGCTGACCGAGGAGATCACCATCGGCTTTTCCAGGCGGACCACCGGGAGACGATACTGCATCACTAAGGAGTGGTGGATAAAATTCCCGGCTGAGCCCGAGTCCAGGAAGGCCGATACTTGAAACGGGAGTCCAGCATCAGTCACGACCTGTACCGGCATCATCAGGTGTGGAGAGGAGGAATTTGCACCTCTCCCATGGAACCTAGTTGCGGGAGTTTTCCAAACGCTTGGGACATTGGGAACAATTCCTCCGGAAGTGCTCTGGACTGCCACAGTATAGGCGCAAGTTCTCTTGCCGACGTCGGGCCAATTCCTACAGAGAGCTGAGCCTGGCCAATCTGCATGGGTTCCTCCGCAGGGGTTGGTGACGGATGCGTAGGAGGCCTCTGGAAGACCAGAGCCAGGCGCGGGAACCGGCATGGTCGGGCTAGCTCACGCTCTTGCCGAAGCTCTTCTTCCGTTTCAGAAAAATGCACGTCGATGCGGGTGGCCAACCGAATCAGGTCGTCGAGGGAGGACGGAATGTCTCTCGCGGCCAGTACATCCTTAACGCGACTGGAGAGCCCCTTCTTAAAGGTAGCGCACAGGGTGGCCTCGTTCCAGGTTAACTCTGAGGCTAAGGTGCGGTACCGCACCGCGTAATCTCCCACGGACGAATCCCCTGGCGCAGGTTTAGGAGGGCCGTCTCGGCGGAGGATGCTCGTACTGGTTCCTCAAACACGCTGCGGAATTCCCAGAGGAAAACCTGTAGGTCCGCCGTTACCGGATCGTTCCTATCCCACAGAGGTGTGGCCCATGCTAGGGCCTTCCCGGAGAGCAGGCTAACCACGAATGGTTAAATTTAACGCTGCCGGTGCGTGCGCGCCCTAAGGAGCGGGACCGCGCGCGCCGAGGGACAGAGACAGCAGTAGGAGCATGGCCGGGTAAGTGAGCTTTGGGACCGGCAGGGGAACGAGCCTGCGTCCCGGGACTAGGGGCATCCGTGACAGATACCATATAAAATATGTTTCTGGTACAAGTCACACCAGAGAACTGCCGTAGCCCCATTCATACAAGTTGCCCTTACTCTACAACAATAGTTGGGTAGGTGTTTTGTGTCTAGGTAAGATGCACATGAATGCAAGATTTTCCGGCAAAACATTGCCCAGAACATCACACAGCCTCTGCCAGCTTGCCTTCTTCTCATAGTGCATTCTGATACCATCTGTCCATATGATATTAAAGAAAACATTATTCATTAGACCAAACCACCTTGTTCAATTTCTACATGGTCCATTTCTAAACCTCAAGTGACCATTGTAGTTGTTTGGCTTTTGGCAGCGGACAGGGGTCAGCATAAGCATTATGATAGTTCAATGACTATACAGCTCCATAGACAGCAAATTGTGATGAGCTGTGTGTTCTTTCTATTATAGCCATATAAATGAAGCCTTAGTATTGTTGAGTGCTGCAGAATATGTGGGTACAAGATAAATAAAGATTAATATTACAATTATAGAAGGCAGTATTAACGTTTTTAGCAATCTGTGTCATAGTAGCTTTTCTATGGGATAGCATTTTCTCTACACACATCAATGAGCATCAGTGAGCCTGTTGCTGGTTCACTGTTTGTCCTTCAGTGGACCAAATTTGGCAGACACTAATCGCTTCATGTTTAGAACATGCCCACAAGACCTGTCATTTAGAAGGTGCAGTTACCCAATCGTAGAAAAAATATGAAAAAAAGCAGCATCACCAAACTATAAATGAATAGTGATTTAATCACCTAAGTCCATACAAGCAATGTTTCAACCCCTCAATGGAGTAATTTTCAAGCTTGTATGGACTTAGGTGATTAAATCACTATTTATTTATAGTTTGGTGGTGCTGCTTTTTTCATATTTTTGCTTGTTTGTAGGATTTTGAGCTTGGCACACCGTTTTTGTTTTTTTTTTGGCAGGGCTGTATCCTCTGTTTTTGAATTTTCTTTACCCAATCGTTGAACCATCACAATCTCTCCCATGTCAAAGCCACTCAGATTCTTACTTTTAATGATTTTTCCTGATTAAATTTATTCATTTTTAAGACTGACTCCATGGTTTACTCAGTAAAATATAACAGAATATAACTAAGTACAAATAAATAAGGACATACTTAGAAAAGTCACATCAAACAGTATTATCTTCTAGGTGTTAGTACATGGTGAATTATAATATACAAATAGATCTTTTAATATCTGTCACAGGAGAATGTCTAAGGCTTTGTTCATATCACATTTTTGAAATCTGACAAAAGTGCTGGAAAAGCGACCCTATGAAAAGCGACCTTTCCATAGGGCCTCACATTTAAATGGTGTACGTCAAAAGAGTGTAATTTTCACATATGCAAGACCAGTATGGCTTTAGTGTACCCTTTTTTTACTGTATGGAACAATGTAGTAGACTAAGGCGGTATACACTTTTATACAGATTTCTGGCATCCAGGGGCGTTGCTAGGGTCCTAAAACATCCGGGGCTCGGGCCCTTTGTGTTTTTCCCGCCTCATTGTGAACTGCGGATGTTTTTTTACAGAGAAAAACCTTCTGTTCCTGTCACTAATTTTCTGCACATTCCACACAGATCCCGTCCATCTCCTCAGCAGTCACTGTACAGTAAAAATCACCAATGACAAATTTACTTTTTCAGAACTTCTCACCTTCATATGAGAATACCCCTAAACAGTCACCAAATAATCCACCGATACATGGAGCAAATCTACCAGACAAGTGATTGTTACTTAAACCCTCCTACAAAACCAAGACCCCTTACTACTTAAGGCTCAAATAATCCTGCCAGACCCTGACCGAACGCAACCCCCACATGTGACTATCCACTGCACACAGGCCCTAGAGACATATATTACCGCCATACAGTGACCAGATAGTGGTAGATACTAGTTGTATGTAGACTCTGCAGAAATATAAGTGATTACACTGCAGTTACATTTAGTGACTCACCGGAGACGTCTTTTCTGATCAGCGTCGTTCACTTTCCCTTTTCTTCTCCATCCGGTTCACACCTTCATGCTGATTGCTCCCGGCCAAGACTCGTCCCTGAGGATTTGGACACAAATATCTTAGAATCCTCACATTTCCAGCAACTCCTTAATTATAGGTTTAGCAGTCCCCTCAGTTAGGTATATAGGGGCACTGAAGCAGTATATGGGGCCACAGGCAGGTACATGGGGCCACAGGCAGGTATATGGGGCCACAGGCAGTATATAGGGCGGCCCAGGCAGTATATAGGGGCGCACAGGCAGTATATAGGGGCACAGGCAGGTATATAGGGGCACTGAGGCAGTATATAGGGGCCACAGGCAGGTATATGGGGGCCCGGAGGCGGTATATAGGGGCACTGAGGCAGTATATGGGGCCACAGGCAGTAAATTGGGGCCACAAGAAGGAATATGGGGGCACTGAGGCAGTATATGGGGGCCACAGGCAGTAAATGGGGGCCACAGGCAGGTATATAGGGGGCACAGGCAGGTATATAGGGGCACAGGCAGTATATGGGGGCCACAGGCAGGTATATAGGGGGCACAGGCAGGTATATAGGGGCACAGGCAGGCGTATGGGGGCCACAGGCAGGCGTATGAGGGCCACAGGCAGGCATTATAGGGGCCACAGGCAGGCAGGCAGGGATATGGGGGCCACAGGCAGGGATTATAAGGGCCACAGGCAGGGATTATAAGGGCCACAGGCAGGCATTATAGGGGCACAGACAGGGATATGGGGGCCACGGGCAGTATATGGGGGCCACAGGCAGGCATTATAGGGGCACAGGCAGGGATATGGGGGCCACAGGCAGGGATATGGGGGCCACAGACAGTGGTATGGGGGCCACAGGCAGGGATATGGGGGCCACAGACAGGGGTAGGGGGCCACAGGTAGGCATTATAGGGGCACCGAGGCAGGTAAACGCTTTCAAAATAACAACATTCATACTCACCTTAACTCCCCCGGGCGCGCGCTCCTCTTCTGTCCTCTTCAGCCGCGCGCTCCTCCGGCAGCTCCTCGGGCGCACGGCCTGTGACGCGCTGTGCGCCCGAGGACAGGCAGCGTCGCAATGACATCACGTCATCGCGACGCTGCCGGCTGAGGCGCACGGGGCCGCGGCGGGTCCTCAGCGCTGTGAGGACCCGGCGGCTCCGCTGTGTCGGACCTGCGGGTCCGACACTGTCTGCGGGGCAGGGAGCGCTCGCTCTCTGCTCCGCAGAAGCCCGCAGCTGCATGTGCATCCATCGGACGCACATGCAGCTAAAGGGCCAGTCGGTGCTCCAGGCCCACGGCAGCGGCCTGGAGCCCGGAGACTCGGGCACAGGGTGTTTTATTCAGGGCCCGAGCCCCGAATAAAACAGCCTAACGACGCCCCTGCTGGCATCTATTTTAAAAAATCAACTTGTGATGCTGTGATCAAGGACCCAAAGAGGCCCGAAACACGTTGGCGTTATGTATGCTACATGTTCACTGTCCTGTCTGATATACACTATGGAATAAAGTGGTGATAAACGGATTCGCTGGATATTCCATCTCATTGGATGGTTAACCTTGTGAGTTGTGTTAAAGAGGTTGTTCAGGGAACCAAGAAAAAAAAATAATTCTCAGATTGCCTTTTTCATTCCCCTCTGTGTGTTTTTTTCTGTGAAACACACATGGACAAATTTGTTGCTACCCTTCCATTACAGAAAGAAAAACCCACAATGGTCACTTAAATAATTTGACTTAAAATCAACTAATGAAAATCAGACATTGCTTTTGAATTAAAAAAAAAACAAAAAACTAATGACACACTGCAATTAAATGTCTATAGCACCGAATGAAACTTCTGCACCTGTCCACAGGCATTTTGGCCCACTGCTCATGAACAATCTGCCCCAGCTGTCTAAGGTGTGAAGGTGCCTTCTACAGACTGCAGGTTCCACAGATGTTAAGTAGGACATAGATCAGGCCTCGTAGAAGCCACTTCAAATTTTTTTTCCAGAATGCCTTGAGATTTCTCTATACCTTGCAATTCAACACAACTTGAACCAGATGCAACAAAGCATCCTTAAATCATAACTAAGCCTCCTCCATGTTTCACATTAGGTACAATGTTCTTTTCTTTGTATGCTTCATTTTTGTATCTGTGAACAAACAGCTGGTGTAACTTGCCAAAAAGCTCATTCTGTCTCATCTGTCCAAAGGACATTCTACCAGAAGCTTTGTGGCTTGTCAATATGCATTTTGGCAAATTCCAGTCTTACTTTTTTATGATTTGCTTTTTAACATTGGTCTCCTCCTTGATCGTCTTTCACTAAGTCCTCTTTGGCAAAGACAGCGACGGGTGGTGCGATCTGACACTGATGTACCTTGACATTGGAGTTTACGTCTAATCTCTTTGGAGGTAATTCTGGGCTCTTTAGTTACCATTCATATTATTCGCCTCTTCAATTTCTAATTACCGTATATACTCGAGTATAAGCCAACCCGAGATTAAGCCAAGGCACCTACTTTTGCCCCAAAAAACGGGAAAACTTATTGACTCGAGTATGAGCCTAGGTAGAAAATGCAGCGGCTACTGGTAAATTTTAAAAATAAAAATGGATTTTCCAATAAAATTACATAGGCAGTTTTTTAAAGTCCCCCAATAGGCAACTATAGGCAGATATATGGCCCTATATGCAGGTATAGGCAGGTATATGTCCCAAAAGGCACGTATATGGACCCATAGGCATGTAATAGGCAGTTATATGTCCCCCACAAGCAGATTATAGGCAGGTATATGGCCCCATACGCAGGTAATAGGCAGGTATATGGCCCCATAGGCAGGTATAGGGCAGGCTGTAGGCGGGGTTATGGGGCCCGGCTGTAGGCAGGTATAGTGCAGTTTGTAGGAGGGTATTAGGGCCGGCTGTAGGCAGGTATAGGGCGCCGTAGGCAGGTATAGGGCAGGTATAGGCAGCTGTAGGCAGGTATAAGGGCCGGCTGTAGGCGGGTTTATAGGGCAGGTATAGGAGCTGTAGGCAGGAAATAGGGCCAACTGTAGGCAGGTATGGGGCAGGTATAGGCAGCTGTAGGCAGGTATTAGGGCCGGCTGTAGGCAGGTATAGGGCAGGTATAGGCAGCTGTAGGCAGGTATAGGGCCAGCTGTTGGCAGGGTATGGGGAAAGGTTTATAGGCAGCTTGTAGGCAGGTATAGGGGGGGCTGTAGGAAAGGTATAGGGAAGGTATAGGCAGCTGTGGGAAGTATAGGGCAGGTATAGGCACTGTAGGCAGGGTATAGGGCGGCTGTAGACAGGTATAGGCACGTTTGTAGGCAGGTATAGGCAGTTTAAAAAAACCATTTACCTGGCTCCCCGCTGCTCCGTCTCCCGCACCGCTCCGCCTCCTCGCTGCTCCGGCCTCCCGCACGCTGTCCTGTCTTCCCGGCACAGGCGGTGATGTCATCAGGCCGCGCACGCAGCGTGATGACACACGCTGCCTGTACCGGAAACTGCGGGCGGCCGCGAGTCTGCTTGCGGCCACCCGGAGGCCACTGCGGAGCACGGAGCGCTCGCTCTGTGCCCCACAGTGGTATCCCTTCACCTTCACAAAACACCAGTGACTGTCTGTCCGCTGCCCTCTGACATCATGTCCTCTCTCCATCTGAAACTAAACCTCACTAAAGACTGAACTTCTTTGTCTTTCCGCCATCTACTAAACAACCCCCCCCCCTGCTATTTCTGTTTTGATGTGGTACCACCATTTCCCCCTAGGCAGCAGGCCCGCTGTCTAGGGGTTTTATTTGATTCTGATCTGATCTTCCCCCCATATATTCAATCCCTTGCCCGCTCCTGTCACCTGAAACCTCAAGAATATCTCCAAAATCCGTCCATTTCTCACTGTGGAAACGACTCAAACCTCTCTTTTACTGTTTCTTATTCTTTCTCGTCTTGACTACTGCAAACTCCTTGCTATCGGTTCTCCCTCTCTGCAGACTCTCCCCTCCCCAATCTGTCCAGAATGCAGCAGCCAGGCTTGTCTTTCTTCCAGCCGCTATACTGATGCCTCTACCCTGTGTCAGTCACTTGCACTGGTTGCCCATCCAGTACAGGATACAGTAAAAAACACCACTCTCACCCATAAAGCTCTCCACAGCGCTGCTCTCCCTTAATCTCCTCCCTAGTCTCGTCTACCGCCCTAACCCCGTGCTCTCCGCTCTGCTGATGATATCAGACTACATTCCTCAATCATCCAAAACCTCCCATGCCGCCTACAAGATTTCAAAAGTGCGGCACCAATTTCTCTGGAATATGCTACCAACGGCGATCAGGCACATTCTACAACCCTCACATTTTTAAAGAGGGCCCTGAAAATAAAATCTTCTCGGTCTGGCCCACCAAGATCCCTAACTGCTACCCACACACATCTGTCACTCCCTGCACTTGGGCACTCACAGGCACTTCTGTATATAGATGTACAGGCTGGGTGGCAGGTTCATCCATTTTTCATGTAAACCACCCCCTATTTATGAAACATGGCCGGCCCATTCTAAACTTGGCACTTCTTACCGTATGTTTCACCCATACACCCTAATAGATTGTAAGCTCTCACGAGCAAGGGGCCCTCACACTTGGTTCATTTTTTAAGTACTTTTAATGTGTAATGACTGTATGTTTACCCTTGAATTTGTAAAGTGCTGCGAAATATGTTGGCGCTATAGAAATAAAGATTATTATTATTATTATATGCGCTCCGGAGGAGTCGCATATAGGTGAAGGGATCACGGACAGTGCCCGGACACTGTGCACTCACTCCCGGGCCCTTTAGCTATATGCGCTCCCTGAGGAGCCGCATATAGCTGAAGCGTCCCTGTCGCGCACGGGCCATCGCAGCGCCCCGAGTGCCGACAGTGACTCGAGCCTAGCCGAGGGGGGATTTTTCAGCCCATTTTTTTGTGCTGAAAAACTCGGCTTATACTCGAGTATATACGGTAATTTTCCTTTTTTGTGGCTATGTCCAAGGAGGTTGGCTGCAGTCTCATAGACCTTAAACTTCTGAATAATATGTGCAACTGTAGTAACAGGATGATCAAGTTGTTTGAAGATGGTCTTATAGACTTTACCTTAAACATGTTTGTCTACAATTTTCATTCCAATCTACTGAGACAAGTCTCAAAGGAGTGCGACTTCAAGACCCCCCTGAAAAGTGCTGTATCCCTTTTGTCACCATATCTTCTGGGTCTGACACAGAGCTGTTTTCTGAACAACTGAATTTGCTGTCATTAAATGGAGAATGCAGAACTGCAAGAAGTCTTTATGAAATTGCATTAACATATATCACAAGTGCCTAACTTCAGGAGAAATGTTATTTAGGGCTTAAGCACATAGCCATGTTACAGCACAACCTCTGATATGCATAGAGCTGTAATATGGTACCTATATATGGTTTTGGGGCATTAAACTGTACCTTTGCACAATACTTTCTTTGTCAGGTTCTGTCTAAATCAAACAGAAACAAAATTGTGCCAGGTTTTTTGCTTTGCTTCTGGAGTAGAGCAGCTCAATAATACAGCATTGTACAGACGCACGATACTGAACCATATCCAGTGCCTACAGCCAGAGGCATAACTTAAATCTCCTGGGCTCCAATGCAAAATTTTTGAAACGACCCCCACCTACCATGTGCCATTTTTAAAATGAGTGCCTTCTTATGTTGGGAGGGGCCCTTGCCCTCAGATTTCGGGGAACGGTAGTGACTGCTACCCCTGCCTCACCTATAACTACTCCCCTGCCTACAGTTGTGTGGAAAGAAACTGCAGCAACTCCATATGGATCATTATATGCTCCATTCATGCAGCTCAGCTAAATAATTTGCACTTCTCCTCCATAGGCACATAGGTCCACATGTATGAAACAGTTTGGTCTAAAACTCACTTTTTTCCCCATAGGTTACTATGGGCAAAAGATTGAGTTTTAGCCCTAGGCAGTTTTCAAACATGTGGCCCATAGTCCCAGAATACCTCAGGCATCAGTGATATAACAATGCTTATACATACTTGGAAATGCTATACATACTTGCAAGTATTTACAGGGTTAATAGTGTGACAGACCCTTAGTCATAGAATCCTATAATTAGAGCTTGGTCAGATGGTGATGTATAGTGCTTTTTATGTTTTGCTCTTTCCTCTTAGTGAGTACTCAGACAGCACATACTATTTTAGTGCATTTTTTTTTTTCCGCCATACCTTTTAAAAAATAAAATCATTAATTTATGAGTTTCACAAGGAACACAAACCTGAAATACGCCCACTAAAATGGTCCCTAAGGGAGTGCAACATGGGTAGCACTGTTACGGCTCCTCTTTGTATTTCCTTATGGGATAATACTTCAAACTGCTGAGACTAGGGTGGTCTAATTGTAAGCAGATGTATGCCAAGGATGGTAATGCGGGATTTATTTTTATACTGGCAGAACATATTTAAATCTTTTGCTTCTGGCATGTGATTAAATGAGAAAAATGACTTCAACTTGCATTTTGTCTTATTAAAAAAAAAAAAAATACACACAATTCACGTCTTTCCTTTTAGAGACATATCACGTACGGAATATATGCACAGTGTAGAACGCAATGGTTTCATTTGTAAGGTATGTATGTATGTACATCAGTGAACATTGTATTCATAAGATTTATGAATTATTATGTAGTATTCCCTAACACTAAATGCGAGGGTATTCTGGTTTCAACTAGAAAATTCAGATTGAAATCTCGCCGAGGGTAACTGTGGACTGTTTGGGGGTCTTGCTTCTGAAAAGCACATGCACAAAAAAATATGGAAAAGAGAGGTATCTATGTAAGTCAATACAAATCCTAGCTGTCCATTGTTAACTAGTGGACAGCAAATACTTGTAAAAAGAGTGATTCCCATGTTAGACATATATCTGGGACCTGCTAAATATGCAATTCCCTCATAAGCATAAACAAACCTAATCAAACTGAAATGGTTTTCAAAACAGCTGATTATGATGTTAAATAACACATGAATTAGTCCTAACGTATTACATTCCCCAGTGCTCTTGTGCCCACAGGCCCCATGTCCCCACCAGTTGATTAAAGCTCAATGTTTTAAACTGAATTGCCTGGGGAAAAAGACCATAAACCCTGTAAGCAGTAATGTGTCAACCTTACTAAAGTCACTGACATGGCCAGTGATTAGCTGGAACTGGATAAACAAGCTGGTGAGGACAAGAAAACCATAGTGTAAGGCAGAGGGGGGTGGAAAACCCCGAT
>JAODAL010045261.1:0-32103 GCA_025379985.1 Phyllomedusa bahiana | reverse complement strand
CGAGGAAATTTTTTCCCAGCCTTGAGTAAAACAAGAAAAAGAAAGCCAAGAAAAAAGGAGCATCAACCACCAGCATTTCCAAGTGAAGCTCAATTGGTCCGCAATCATATGGAGGGGCAAGCGCTCTCGTAGAGGAAGAAATTTCTCAAGTGCTACCCAGATCTTGACTGTACAGGACAGGTCTAGTCAATGTCCAGTTCAACTAAAATGGTGGTTCAAAGACTACCTTCTTCCGACACATTTTAATCTGTGGCTCATGCACATTTGAGGGTCATGCTGTGGTCCAGGACACGTATAGTCAATGTCCAGTTCAACTAAAATGGTGGTTCAAAGACTACTGTCTTCCAGCACTTGGTAATCTGTGGGTCATGCGGATTTTGGGGTCATGCTGCGGTCCAGGACAGGTATAGTCAATGTTCAGTTTAACTAAAATACTGCTTCAAATACTACTTTCTTCCGGCACTTTTTAATATGTGGGTAATATAGGTTTTGGGGTTATGCTCTGGTACAGGACAGGTATAGTCAATGTCCAGTTCAACTAAAATGGTGGTTCAAAGACTACTTTCTTCCGACACTTTTTAATATGTGGGTCATGTAGGTTTGAGGGTCATGCTGCGGTCCAGGACAGGTATAGTCAATGTCCAGTTCAACTAAAATGGTGGTTCAAAGACTACTTTCGTCCGGCACTTTTTAATCTGTGGGTCATGCAGGTTTGAGGGTCATGCTGTGGTATAGGAGAGGTATAGTTAATGTCCAGTTCAACTAAAATGGTGGTTCAAAGACTACTTTCTTCCGGCACTTTTTAATCTGTGGGTCATACAGGTTTGAGGGTCATGCTGCAGTCCAGGACAGGTATGTTCAATGTCCAGTTCAACTAAAATACTGCTTCAAATACTACTTTCTTCCAGCACTTTTTAATCTGTGGGTCATGCAGGTTTGAGGGTCATGCTGCGGTCCAGGACAGGTATAGGAAATGTCCAGTTCAACTAAAATGGTGGTTCAGAGACTACTTTCTTCCGGAACTTTGTGATCTGTGGGTTATGCGGGTTTTTGAGTCATGCTGCGGTACAGGACAGGGATAGTCAATGTCCAGTTCAACTAAAATACTGCTTCAAATACTACTTTCTTCCAGCACTTTTTAATCTGTGGATCATGCAGGTTTTTGGGTCATGCTGTGGTCCAGGACATGGATTGTCAATTTCTTTTGCATTTCATGTATACTCCTGATCATAATAGCACTTTGGATTTCAGTTGGGCTGGTTTGGGCTAACCTAAAGGGTATGTTCACACAATGTTTTTGGATCTGAATTTGGATCCGTTTTGGATCCGAAAATCGCATCCAAAAACGCAACGTTGATCGGTTTGGATGCGTTTTGACTGCAGCAGGATCTCACCCTATAGTTTGAAATAGGGCTCCTGCTGCGTCTTTTAGATCATGAATTGACATGACAATTCGAAGTGGATCCGAAATACACAATTAAACAGTCACTGGCGATCACTCGTCTGAACGTCGATGCGTTTTTACCATTGCAAGCAATGGAAATCACACTGCTATTTGTAAGATGCATGTGTGGGTCCTTTTAGGGTCTGATAGACGGATCCAAACAGGCATCTAATAACGTATGTTCATACGGACTCAACACGATGTGGGAACATGCCCACTTTTTTATCAAACACAAGTCTTTTCCACTCCACATACGAAAAAGGATGTGCAACATTCAATTGAATCTGAAGTGAAGGGAAACACTAATCCCAAACCTTTCCATTTTCAGCTGTTATGTGATTAAAGGACACATGTTACACATGTATTATCAAGAATAAAGTGGGGTAGGTTTCTTCTAGGGCCTAATTTCTAATAGCCAGATATAGTCTCCCATCTGATCTAACTTTAGGCTTGGTGTCACTATAGTACAGTATACACTGAACTATACTATAGCTCAGGATTTGTGCACAACCCTTTCCAGATTTCTATATGACTGTTTTGGCAACTGTAGCGCCTCCAGCCTGGGTCAGTGGAGTCTGTTGTTAGAATCAGTGTTAGGGACAGACTTCGGGAGATTTAGGGAGCGTTCTGTTTTAACATCAATAATCATTTATTGTTGACGTTATTACACGGGGAAGTCATTCACAGTGTCATCTTCATTCATGTTTCTGCTTTACTCTTCACCTTTTTCATCATCTAATGGCGAGTACCTATTGTTTACAGTTGATAAATGCGTCATATATTATTGCATTCAACTGCTGGTTGACTAACCTGCTCTGTTCAGTTTGTTGACTTGTATCCACTGGTGTTCTTACAATATCAAATAGATGTAATAATGTTTCGTGTGTACTGTACTCCTGATTATCCTTATACTTTGGATTTCAGTTGGGCTGGTTTGGGCTAACCTGAATATTTACAATGATAGTGAAAAAATCATGTGATCAAAACACAAGAAGTGGGCCTAATTCTAAGGCCGTGTTCACACGGCTTATTCCCGACGGATTTGTGAGCCGTATTGAGCTCACAAATCCGCCGTGAATAAGTGGCGGGACGGGGGCGGGGCCGGAGCGCAGCGGGGGCGCCACTCCCGGCCCCATAGACAATGCATTGTTTATGGCGCGTCGACGCCGGGTAAATAATGTGCATGTCACTTTCTCCCCCCGCGGCAGATTCGCCGAGCGGGGAGGAGCGACGGATTCCACTGTTCTCTATGAGAGCAGTGGATTACCGTAATTGCTGCCGCGGATTGGCGCCGTACTGCAGCGCAAATCCGGCGCGCAGTACGGCGCCAATCCGCGGCAGAATAAGCCGTGTGAACGAGGCCTAAGGCTATGTCTACACTGCACAGAAATACGTCCGTTTTTTTCAGCGTTTTTCGTTTTCTAAAA
Organism: Phyllomedusa bahiana; assembly: GCA_025379985.1. Lineage (NCBI taxonomy): Eukaryota > Metazoa > Chordata > Amphibia > Anura > Hylidae > Phyllomedusa > Phyllomedusa bahiana. The sequence continues at coordinate 29,232 of JAODAL010045261.1, read as the reverse complement.
AAGCTGAAAAAACTACTGTAATCATCTCCCATAGACTTCTATTGTAAAACCCTCCTGCTGTCTACACTGAGCTTTTTTTTCTGCTATTTTTTTACTGGTCGTATTTTGCAACATGCTCTAAAAAACGCCAGAGCAGGGCAGAAAATTTACTACAGGAGTCTATGGAAAGCGCTGGACGTTTTTTGGTGTCTTTTTTGGCGCGTTTTCGCTGCGTTTTTTGCTGCGATTTTTCAATGAAAACCCTCCCAGGAGACCCAAGTCCCACCTATAGTGGGTGTTAATAGAGGTTATACCTTATCAAATTTGCATACAAGTGTCTGATGTGTCCTTGTTCGTACCTTTTGTAATAAAATGATCATGCTTTGGCCGCTAACGATTTTTGCGCAATTCATATTTTTTTCGCTAAAAATACGTTTTTTACAGATTTTGGCATCAGAATCAGTCTTTTTTAAACATATTTTGGCGCTAATAAAGTTATCTCGCTACTGACGCTGAAAATAAGTTTTTTACGGATTTTGGTGCCAGAATCCGTTTTTTTACGGATTTTGGTGTTAAAATCCTTTTCTTAACATATTTTGGTGCTAATAAAGTTATCCCGCTTCTGACGCCAGAAATACGTTTTTTTTTTTTACGGATTTTGGCGCAAGAATCCGTTTTTTTAAGTTTTTTGGCACTAAAATAATTTTTTTTTACAGATTTTGGCGCTAATTATGTTATCTCGCTTCTGACACCAAAAATATGTTTTTTTACAGATTTTGGCGCAAGAATACTTTTTTTTACATTTTTTGGCACTAAAATAATTTTTTTTACGATTTTGGCGCTAATAACGTTATCTCGCTTCTGACGCAAAAAATACGTTATTACGAATTTTGGCGCAAGAATCCTTTTTTTACGTTTTTTGGCACTAAAATAATTTTCTTCTACAGATTTTGGCGCTAATAACGTTATCCCGCCTCTGACGCCAACAATACGTTTTATTACGGATTTTGGCGCAAGAATCCATTTTTTTTACATTTTATGGCACTAAAATAATTTTTTTTACAGATTTTGGCGCTAATAATGTTATCTCGCCTCTGACGACAAAAATAAGGTTTTTTTTACAGATTTTGCCGCAAGAATCCGTTTTGTTACGTTTTTTGGCACTAAGATAATTTTTTTTACAGATTTTGGCACTAATAACATTATCTCGCTTCTGACGCCAAAAATAAAAATTTTTATGGATTTTGCTGCAAGAATCCGTTCTTTTACATTTTTTGCCACTAAAACTATTTTTTTTACAGATTTTGGCGCTATTAAAGTGATCTCGCTTCTGACGCAAAAAAAATACGTTTTTTACAGATTTTGGCGCCAGAATCCGTTTATTTATGGCTTTTGGGGCTAAAATCCATATCTTTACAGCTTTTGGCGCTAATAAAGTGATCTCGCTTTTGACACCAAAAAATAGTTTTTTTTACGGATTTTGGCGCCAGAATCAATTTTTTTACGGATTTGGGCGCTAAGATCAATATCTTTAAAAATTTTGGCGCTAATAAAGTGATCTCGCTTCTGACACTAAAAATATTTTTTTAACGGAATTTGGCGCAATAATGCGTTTTTTGGGGATTTTGGCGCTAAAATCCATTTCTTTACAGATTTTGATGCTAAGTTATCTTGCTGTATGCAAAGATAATGTGTGTTCTTGTGGATTTTGGTGCAAGAATCTGGTGCAAGATTTAATAAAGTAGTAGCACACAAAGGACAATGTGCTCACAATGGCTACAGTGATCTAAAGGAAGTGACTACTTAACATGTTAACTCCACCTGTGGGGTGTAGTTTACATCCAATAGCTTAATTTGCACATACATTAAAAAGCAGAGCAAAGACGCTCCAAAAAACGCTTCAAAAAACGCTCCAAAAAACGCTCCAAAAAACGAAAAACGCACCAAAAAACTGAAGTTTTTTCAGCTGCTTTTGACAGGCAGTGGACAGAAAACTCAGTTTCATGAGCGTTTTTAGTAATTCATTTTCAGGTCGTTTTTTGTCCACTGCAGGGTAGACATAGCCTAATAGCTAGATTTTATCTCCCATCTTATCTAGCTTCAGGCTTGGAGTCACTACAGTACAGTATACAGCGGATTATACAGTATCTCAGGACCTGTGCACAACCCTTTTCAGATTTCTATATGATTGTTTTGGCAACTGTAGCACCTCCAGCCTGCATTCCAATGAACTGAATCTATCAACTGTAATGGTAAAATAAAAATAAATGATTATATTTATATTCTAGTACTAATATTTTAAATGAACAGAAACATTAACCTGCCCTTCGATGTGTCATTTTATTTATGAAACAGCAGAAGTCCTTCAACTGGGCTTATGATAGGATGTGGCACAATGTTTTGGCTACGAGCTGTGATTGGATTTTATGAAACTATTTGATGAGATTTCATCTCATTGAGTGTCATACATCATAGTGTAACCTTTATCTTAGGAAAACAATAAAGTTACATTACTGAAAATATTTTGAAAGTTAGAATTTCATTCATTGTTATATGGAGATGTGATTCTTCAAATCTTTTATTCTGCTTTTATGTTATTATATTTCCTGCTCCCTGCAAATAGACAGTGCAAAGCAAGCAAATTAATATACTTTTCTGCTATTCTTACCTTTTGCTTACATATGTTTGTACCTTTAGGAAAAGATCCTTCACTGTAATGTAATTTTGAACTCAGCACACAGATGGTGTTTATTTCTTGAGAAAGAATTTTAAAAAGTATACTTCAAAGTGACCTATTACATCTGTGCACATTTTTCTAAACCTCATAATAATGTTTACTTATTTTTTATTAGATATAAACTAATTTAACACACATCCATAATATATATACAGTGGGTACGGAAAGTATTCAGACCCTTTAAAATGTTTCACTTTATTTCATTACAGGCATTTGCTCATTAATGTACACTCTGCACCCCATCTTGAAAGAAAAAAAAACAGAAATGTAGATATTTTTGCTAATTTATTGAACAAGAAAAACTGAAATATCACATGGTCATAAGTATTCAGACCCTTTACTGGGACACTCATATTTAACTCGCATGATGTCAATTTCCTTCTGATCCTCCTTGAGATGGTTCTACTCCTTCATTGGACTTGATTAGGAAAGGCATAAACCTCTCTATATAAGACCTCACAGCTCACACTGCATGTCAGAGTACATAAGAATCATGAGCTCTAAGGAACTGCCCAAGGAGCTCAGAGACAGATTTGTGGCAAGGCACAGATCTGGCCAAGGTTACAAAAGAAGTTCTGCAGCACTCAAGGTTCCTAAGAGCACAGTGGCCTCCATTATCCTAAAATGGAAGAAGTTTGGAACGACCACAACTCTTCTTCGACCTGGCTGTCCAGCCAAACTAAGCAATCATGGGAGAAGAGCCTTGGTGAGAGAGGTAAAGAAGAACCCAAAGATCACTGTGGCTGAGCTCCAGAGATGCAGTAGGGAATGTGATAAAGTTCCACAAAGCTCAACTATCACTGCAGCCTCAGCAGACGGGGCTTTATGGCAGGTGTGCCGGCAGAAGCCTCTCCTCAGGCAAGACAATGAAAGCCGCATACAGTTTGCAACAAACACATGAAGGACTCCAACTATAAAATAAGCTTCTCTGGTACTGATGAGATGAAGATTGAACTTTTTGGTGTTACTTCTAAGCAGTATCTGTGGAGAAAACCAGGCACTGCTCATCACCTGCCCAATACAATTCCAACAGTGAAACATGGTGGTGGCAACATCATGCTATGGGGGTGTTTTTCAGCTACAGGGACAGGACGACTGGTTGCAATTGAAGCAAAGCTGAATGCAGTAAAATACAAAGATATCCTGGATGAAAACCTCTTCCAGAGTGCTCTGGACCTGAGACTGGGCCAAAGGTTCTTCTTCTAACAAGAAAAAGACCCTAAGCACACAGCTAAAATAACAAAGCAGTAGCTTCAGAACAACTCTGTGACCAGTCTATACTGGCCCAGCCAGAGCCCTGATCTAAACCAAATTGAGCATCTCTGGAGAGACTTGAAAATGGCTGTCCACCAATGTTCACCATCCAACCTGAGGGAACTGGAGAGGATCTGCAAGGAAGAATGGCAGAGGATCCCCAAATCCAGGTGTGATAAACTTCTGCAATATTCCCAAGAAGACTCATCTGTAACTAGCTCAAAAGTGTGCATGTCTACATAAACACAGAGATCACACAAAAAGGTCGAATACTAAGACTAGTGTTGAGGCGATTATTATCGACAAGTTGAAAACGGCACAGTATTTATGGTGATCGATTTTTTTTAGAAATCATGCAAAATTTAGCTAAAAATCTGTGCATCATCTATAAAATTGCGCCATTTTCGGCGTCTTCATGTAAGTTTTGGCGGCCAGCAAATCAATAACAGATCGAGCATGTAAGATGTTTGGTCAGCGACGTCAATGCCTGGGATGTGTATGGTTGCGATTGTCTGGAAAAATCACATACCTCGTTTTTACATAGAACAGGCGGTTACCTGTTCAGCCTCAGTGTCTCTCAGTATCGCAGAGCAGATGGAACGGCGCTCTGCTTGTGTCCAAAAGCTCAGTCGAAATTATTATATTTCTTCACCAGAGAAACCTCTACTATAATCTGTGATCCTTCAATTTTATTTAGATTAGAGATTGTAATATTTTATATAGTTCGGTAGAGAATTTTAAAGGAGCATCTACTGCTAGTAAAGTCACGGGGGGGGGGGGGGGGAGGCGAGGGGCGGCCCCACGGGCGAACACAGACAAGCTCTATAAAGAATACTGTATAAAGTTCACCAAGACTTAGTGTAGAAATTGCAATAGCTTTATTATTAACCATTTTCTATTGAAACAAAAAAAAAAAAAAAAAAAATATATCCTGATATTGGCAGCCTAACTTATAGATACACAACATTTCTAGTTAACTGCAAGTCTCTTGCTATGATGCAAAACCCACATTTATTATCAGTATACATTTTCAGATAGGTGTTCAATTCAATTTTAGCCCATTCCACTTATTGGTTGATAATCCACCTTGCATCGTAAATTTGAATCCACAATTTTTATATGTCACCACAGGGAATTGAAAGGTGCCAAAAATATCCTTGTAGTATACGAATATACAAGCTCTATAAAGAATCTGGATAACGTTCACCAAGACCTTAGTGTGAGTACATTGCAATTAGCCTTTATATTAACAGTTTTCTATTGAATGATTTTCCTGATATTGGGCACCTGAACTTATAGGTACACATCTTTTCTAGTAACTGCAGGTTCTCTTTGTTAGTGCAAAACTCCACTTGTTATTATCAGTATACATTTCAGATAGGTGTTTCATTATCAATTTTTGCCCGTTCCACCTATGTTGATATATCCACCTGTACTTAAATTAGAATCCAGCAAGTCACACAGGTTGATAGGTGCCAAAAGTACCTTGTAATCATCCTAATAAATTTCAGTGATACTGTTTTTTTTTACTTGGCGAACTACAGCTTTTGTTCATTGAGGCACCTGCACTTAAATGTGAATACTGCAATTTTATTATCACCACAGTGAATGATAGGTGCCAAAAAATACCTTTTATTTATCTGAATACATTTCAGATACTTGTTTTTTTTCACTTGGCCCAGGCCAGGCTTTGTTATAGATCTACGGTCGTTGCAGTTAAATTTGACCATAGCAATTTGTAGTCCACCACAGTGAATTGATAGGTTCCAAAAATACCTTTTATTATCCGAATACATTACAGATACGTATTTTTTTGCACTTTTGCCCAGTCCAGATTTGTTGATAGAGCCACCCTTGCAGTTAAATTGAAATCAGCAATTGTGAAGTTACCACAGGTGAAATTGATAGTGCCAAAAATACCTTTTATTATCCGAATACATTACAATACGTGTTTTTTTACCTTGGTGGCACTTACAGCTTTGTTCATTGAGCACCTTGCACTTATTGTGAATACTGCAAATTTTATTAGTCACCACAGTAATTGATGAGGTGCCATAAATACCTTTTATTATCCGGATACATTTCAGATACGTGTTATTTGCACTTTTGCCCAGGTCCAGATTTGCTGATAGAGCACCTTGCAGTAAATTTGAATCCAGCAATTTTGTAGTTACCACAGTGAATTGGATAGGTGCCAAAAATACCTTTTATCATCCCGAATACATTACAGATACGTGTTTTTTGACTTGGTGCACTACAGCTTTGTTTCTTGAGGCACCTGCACTTAAATGTGAATACTTCAATTTTTAGTCCACCACAGGTGAATTGATAGTGCAAAAAATATCTTTTAATTGATCACGAATACAGTTTCAATAACGTGTTTTTTCAACTTTTGCGCAGGCCAGCTTTGTATGTTAGATCTACTTGCAGTTAAATTTTGAATACAGCATTTTGTAGCCACCACAGGTGAATATATAGGTGCCAAAAATACCTTTTATTATCCGAATACATTACAGATACGTGTTTTTTGCACTTTTGCCCAGTCAGATTTGTTGATAGAGCCACCTATTGCAGTTAAATTTGAATCCAGCAATTGTGTAGTTACCATAGAAGGTGAATTAATATTGCCATAAAATACCTTTTATTCCCGGAATACATTACATATACGTGTTTTTTATTTACATAGTGCACTACAGCTTAGTTCATTGAGCGCCATGCACTTAAATGTGAATACTGCAATATTTAGTCAAACAGGGTGAATTGATAAGGTCCAAAAACATACCTTTTATATCCGAAAACATTTTCAGAATACATTTTTTTCACTTTGGCTCAGGCCCAGCATTGTTGATAGATCTACTTTGACAGTTATATTTGAATCCAGCAAATTTTGATTTGATTTGAGGATTAGAGAATAGCTGTGATTTTGCATCTTTTATAAGAGACTTTCCAAAACTCCTTCCATACCTTCTCAAATTTTGTAATTTCTAAACAAGGAGCGAAATTCAGGTGGTAAGCGAGCAAGAGGTTGTAGGACATGTAGGTAGACAGTAACGAGAGAAGGTGCTCCTTCCATGCTGGCGACAAACTGCGCATGCCAGTGACCATCATTGCAGGACCGTCCGGCCTGTCATCGCTGGTTTCAGGGCCCTGTGAATCTCAGTAACGAACAGCGTCGCCAATCGGTCCTTCCAGTGTCAATGCAACCTGCATCCAGCAGTCTTACCTCCTCGTCCTCCCAGTCACGGCCACAAATTGTCGTCATCAGCATCACCAGCATCCGTCCAAACTTGAAGGCAGCCCAAATGTCAACTCGTGACCCCGACCACTGTGGATATCCATTTTCTGAAGACCTCTTTTGATGACCAAAATGTGGTTGGTCAGAAGGCACGTTAAAAGATCTAGAGCCAAAGAGGGTGATTTTCTCTGCTCAGGACGCCCAGTTACTGATGCCAACAGAGAAGGAGAAGGAAGCGGTCCCAATCGGCAAAATCTCGGCGGTCGCCAACCTTCAGTCCTCTTGGCTTGTAGCCCGCAGCTCCTGGATGCAGAATGTCCAGACGACCAAGTCACCTGTGTTGATGATGATATGACAATATTGCGGATCCAACGTGGTCTTTTCAGCAAATTTGCATGCGAGCGCTTCATCAGTGGACGAGGAGGAAGACGATGGTGTAAGTGTCAGTACGGGTTCCGCCTCAAAAAGGGAGAGGGCGGTCGCAGAAGTCTGCTGAATATTCCGCCAGCACGTCAGCGCCAACCCCGGTCCTCTGAGCTATCGATGTCAAAAAGGTCCAGGACCTCTCAAGCCTGGGCCTTCTTTGACCCAAGCCTCTGATTCACCCGCGACTGTTCATATGCCGCGTTTGCCGTAACCGCTTAAGAAGAGGCAAGAACCTTAAGTGGTTCACCACCACCAACATGCTAGTCACATGCAGCGAATGCATAGATGAAATGAGGCAACACTTGGCCAAAAAAGGGCCAGACCGACGCCGGGCCCTCAACCACTGTCACACCCTCTGTCTCCGCCTCCACTCCTCCGCCCCCATTAAGCGTTCCTTCAGCTGCCAATGTCTCTCCAGAGTCATGAGGGATCAGGGATCAGCCTCCGCTTCCGACCCTCAGACCGCCGCCCGAGTACCACCAGCACCCCAGAGACCCATCCTACCCCTTCTCCTTCTGCCAGTTTGACGACCTGCATGCCGTACAGCGGCCAGTCTAGCAGCCAGCCTTCTGTCTGCCAGGTGTTGGGAGCAGAAAAACACTTTAAACCCAAAACCAACCCCAAAGCACAAGCCTGAATGTCGGCTTGCCAGGCTTTTGGCCTTGGAAATTTGCCTTTCCTCTGGTGGACACAATATGGGTTCCGCCACGTCATTGCCCTTGGCTGCCCCCATTAACAGATGCCGATCAGGCATTTCTATGCAAGTTAAGCCGTCCCTGACCTGGTCAAGCCCGTGTCATCTAAAATTTCAAGCGCGTTGTCTGCAATCTGTGTCCGGGAAAAGTTCATCTGACCACCGACACATGGACTAGTAAAGCACTGCCAAGACCGCTATATCTCTGTGACAGCTCACTGGGTGATCTGGGTGGATGTTCCTGGGGTTGACATGCTCTCAGGCACGGCGCACGCTCTTCCAAAACCACAGGGATGGTTCAGGGTTCTTTCCCCCAAGGTCCTCGGTGGCATCACGTGCCCAGAGAAACCAGTCAGCGTAAAATTAATCTGTCTTGGAGTACCGTCCACACACAGGCAGGATCTGTGGACGGCTCACCGCAACGAGACCGAGCGCTGGCTGGTTGACAAGAACCTTGTGTCCAGGCAAGGTGTGTGTCGATTAACGTGCGAAATCTGCTGGCCGCCCTTAAGATCGTTAAGGCTGGAGCACATCCCATCCTGGCATATGTCATGATCCTGTCGTCAAAATTTCTAAAGAGCTACCCGGGACTGGAACTGCCTGCTGAGGAAGGCTCGAAGTTCGGCACTTCCGCCGTTCGCACCCAGCTACGCTCCCGCCCTCGGCTGCGATGCAGCGTCAGTCGGCCTCGCCGTCAACCGTCTCATTGTTGTGACGTGCAACACGCTGGAATTCCACCCTCCACATGCTCCAGCGATTGTGGCAGCAGCGCAATGCCATTACGCAGTACGAAGTGACACATGGGCCTGACAAGCAGCGGTGCGGAACTCGGGTGTTGAGCCACCGAGAGTGGAGGCAGGTGAAAGAGCTCCTGCACCATCCCTTGTCCAGTTTTGAGACGCCACCAAAATGGTCAGTGCGGACAATGCCCTTGTCAGCATGAGCATTGTGGTGATCTTAGTTCTGGAACACGTTGGACACTCTGAAACAACAGGTCCCCGCCAACGACGGAGGAGGAGACGGACACGATCGACACGGAGCTTTCTCTCCGTCAAATCCACAAGGCCCGACATTTTCACAAATTTTCATCGGTCTTCATAAGGCAGTGTTTCAGGTCAGAGCTAGTGCTAGCTGGCGCAACACTCTCAGGGTGCATCATCCAGGCGAAGTCAGGGCTGTGATGAAGCTGTCCGGAGCAGCGTAGGATGAGGAGGAGGAGGAGTTATCCTAGACACCGATGTTACCCACGTCCCCTGCTTGAAGAGGTTGGCGCGAATTTGAGGCGGAGGAGGAAGATGAGGAAAGAACTGTTTGCTAGTGCCCCTTGACCCAGAGGCTGGGATATCAAGGCTCCATCTCTCACATGAGTGCATGATTCTCCATTTTCCTCCAAAAGATCCTCGCATTAAGGCCATCAAAATAAACAACAGTTTACAGGGTGGCCACCCTCCTGAACCCCGTTACAAAACAAAGACACAGCACTTTCCTTCCACCCACCCAAATAGAGATAAAATGCAGGAAATGGAGACCTTGTTGATTGATCAACAGGAGACATCTGTTTGCGTCTGCTCACGTATCCCCAAATGTCACGGAGGAAAAACATCAGCGACGTGGACAGCAGTAGAGCGCCAAGGTAGCCGTAGCGGCAGCAGCAGGCAGGTGGCAGAAGCCAATGGGTGACTCTGGCAATCTTTGTTTACCACCTCACCAACGCATGCAATGCAGGGCACACATCAACACAAACAGAGATCAGCTTAAGATCATGGTTCACGTCTATCTGCGTCTCAACCACGATGTTTTTGCATGTGTTCCGACCCAATAGACTTCCTGGGTATCCAAAATGACGAATGGCCCGAGCTGGCTGGGGGGGGGGGGGCTCCACGCCAATAGAGGTGTTTCCTGCCCAGCAGCCAGCGTCCATATCTGAGCGGCACCTTCAGCACAGCTGGAGGAGTCATGACAGACAAACGCATCGGCTTCCATAATAATGTGGATCGTTTGACTTTCATCAAATGTAAATCAGGCATGGGTCTCTATGATGTTGTGTCCCAATTGCCGAGGTCACAATTAGTTGCCAGTCTACTTCACATTCCTTTTCAAAAACAGAAATGCCCCTTGAAAACTTTTTTTAAAATGATCATTCTTACTTCAATTTTTATTCTCTTTTCCACAGTTTCATTTTTGCTGGTTTTGCTGTGAGTAACTGTAAAAGACACCAAGGTTTCATGACAACACCGTATTCCATTTACTCACTTTATCTTAAGAGATTCGCATAGACAATGGTTTTGAGGTAAGAATGCTGTGAGCCTCCAGCTATAAAATAGTGTCCTTATGAACAGAAAATTTGCATTAAAGAGGCATTTCTCCCTCACACTTTATTAATAAGTGGCTGAGAAGACCTATTTATAAATTTTTGGGTCATGTACCAGTAGATACAGCAATAATCAGGTCCTATTAGAAGCAGAAATGTGCTTATTAAGTGGATTTCTCCTCACAATTTTTAATAGTGGCTGAGAAGTCATATTTACTAATTTCTTTGGGGTCAAGTAGCTGTGAGATACAGCAATAATCCTGGTCCTTTGAACATAAATGTGGCTTTTAAGTGCATTTACTCCAACCAATTTTACAGTGGCTGAGAAGTCATTTTTTATAATTTTATGGTTCCATGCGCTTGAAATGCAGTGCAATACTAGAGGTCCTATTATAATAAAATTGTTTCCTAACAGACAATTCTTCACAATTGTCCAAAGTGGCTCAAGGTCTGCTTTGAATGCATGGGACCAAATATTTGCTTAAAATGCAGCTATACTACAGGTCCAATTATAAAAAAACCTGTTGTTTCTAACAGACATTTGTTCTTCAATTGTCAAGAGTGTCTCAAGGGTGATGGTGCTGTCAGAAACAGGAATAGGTAGGACACTGTTATTTTCATTTTTTTTTTTATATTTTTTGTAATGGACACATATTGCAAAATGACTTGTTTTTTGCAAGATCTTTAACATAGCTATCAATCCCTGTATTGAGACAACCCATTTAAAACAATTAAAAAAAGAGAACAAAGTACAGAGACAATTTCCTCCAGCACGTTGAGTAAAATGAGAAAAAGAATGCCAAGAAAAAGGGCACCTGGGTGTAACAGGAGCTTAACCACCAGTATTCCAAGTGAAGCTCAATTGGGTCCCACTCATACGAGGGGCAATCGCTACCCATGTCCTTGACTGTGTACTGAGCAAGGCTGGAAGTTCCTCCACACTTCTGCTTTCCGCACTCTGCTTCAGCACGACAGTTTTCGTTTCTACGTCATCAGGGCATTTTACTCTGTGTGTTTAATAGATGACGGACGCCAGCCTGGGCTCTCACCGCACCCACTGTAACTCCGGCCCCTGGTTCAAGCTGTGGCACAGGACAAGGTATAAGTCAATGTACATTTCAACAAAAATGGTGGTTGAAAGACTCCTTTTTCCGCACTTTTTAATCTGGGTTCCAACAGGTTTAATGGTCAAACAGTGGCCAGGACAGGGACAGTAAAATGTCCAGTGAAACAAAATGGTGGTGAAAAGACTTCTAATTTCCGCACTTTTTATCTGTGGTCAGACAGGTTTAAGGTCAAGCTGCTGTCCAGGACAGGTTTTTGTCATTGTCCAATTCACTAAAATGGTGTTGAAACACTCCTTTTTTTCCGCATCTTTTTTAATCTGGGGTCAGACAGGTTTAAGGGTCATTCTGCGGTCCAGACAGGGTTTGTCAATGTCCAGTTCAAACTAAAAATGGATGGTTGAAAGACCCTATTTCCTGCATCTTTTAATATTTGGGTCAGACAGGTTTTATTGGTCATCAGCGGTACAGGACAGATATCAGTTAGTGTCCCTTCAACTAAAATGGTGGGTTCAAAGACTCCTTTTTCCCGGCACTTTTTTAAACAGGGGGTTCAAGACAGGTATAATGTCATACTGCGGTCCAGACAGGTATATTCAATGTCCAGTTCAACTAAAATGGTGGTTGAAAGACTCCTTTTTTTCCTGGCACTTTTTAATCTGGGGTCCATGCGATTGGGGCTCATGCTGTGGCCCAGGACAGGGATATCCAATGTCCAAGTGAAACTAAAATGGTGGTTGAAAGACTCCTTTTTCGCAGCACTTTTTAATCTGGGGTCCATTCAGGTTTGGGCTCATGCTGTGTGCCCAGTGACAGGGATAGTCAATTGTCCAGTGAACTAAAATGGTGGTTTGAAAGACTCCTTTTTCCGGCACTTTTTTAATCTGGGGTCAGGCAGGTTGGGGCTCAGCTTGTGCCCCAGGACAGTTATTGTCTATGTCCAGTGAAACTAAAATAGTGTTGAAGAGACTCCTTTTCTGGCACTTTTAAATGTGGGGGATTCATGCAGTTGGGGCTCATGCCTGCGTTTCCAAGGAAGGATATTCAATGTCCAGTTCAAGATTAAATGATGGTTCAAATAATACTGTCTTCTGGCACTTATTAATATTGTGGGTGATGCAGGTTTAAGGTCCAAGCTGGGTACAAGACAGGGATAGTGAATGGTGTTATGACTTTTTTCTGTGGCTTTATCGCCTAAGTGTTGTGCCTAAGAAGTACAGGTAATCCATTTGACTGTTTGTGGCTGTTTAAATTCAGCTTCTCCCAGCCTGTATGGGTGTAAGAATGAAGTGTTTTGCTCTCCCATAGACTATAATTGGTCCATCGCTCATAAATGACGCTCACTATCGAAAAACCTTATCGATAGCGGCCGACTATCGACTATCGATCGATCTCGATAGCCAATGCAATCGCTCAACACTACTTAAGACCATGTGATATTTCAGTTTTTCTTGTTTAATAAATTTGCAAAAATATCTACATTTCTGTTTTTTTCTTTAAAGGTGGGGGGCAGAGCGTACATTAATCAGTAAAAACTGAACTTTTTGGATCTTACCAAATGGCTGTAATGAGAGAGAGAATGAAAAATATAAAGTGGTCTGAATACGTTCCGTACAAACTGTATATATTTATGTACACACACTGATTATGAGCAAACAGGTCACAGGTGAGGATGTTACCTTTAGCAGCCATTCCCACACCCTGAGTGTCAACTCTGCCAAGTATCAGGCCAAAATCACCAGGGTATGTAAACTTTTGAGCACAACTGAAAATATATATATATATATATAAATAATATATATATATATATATATATATATATTATATTATATATATAAAACTATAGTATATCAGTATAATATATTAATATATTCTATAAATAAATATATTGTTAATAAGAGGTAACTCGCTCACCTGTGAACCTAGTTGCTTGTACTCAGTAAGTGTACAAAAAAGCAGAGCTCGTTCAGGGATCCGAGACAGACCCTTGCATCTCTCATCCAGCCACTGATGTTTCTGGATTGTGAGTCATGGGGAAAGCAAAAGAATGGTCAATGGATCTACGGGAAAAGGAAGTTGAACTGTATAGAACAGGAAAGGAATACAAAAAGATATCCAAGGAACTGATAATGTCAGTCAGTAGTGTTTAAACTGTGATTAACATATGTAAAATCAGGGATTCTGTAAGAACTAAACCACGCTCTGGTGGACTCACAAAAAGTTCGTCCACCACTGCCAGGAAAATTGTTCGGGATGCAAAGAAAAACCCACAAATAACATCAGCTGAAGAACAGGACTCTCTGAAAACTAGTGGTGTGGCTGTTTCAGGATGCACAATAAGGAGGCAATTAAGAAAAATGGGCTGCATAGTTGAGTCACCAGAAGATAGCCATTTCTGTGCAAATGCCACAAAGTATCTTGCCTAAAATGCGTCAAACAGCAGAGAGACAAGTCTCAAAACTTCTGGAACAAGGTAATTTGGAGTCATGAGACCAAAATCGAACTTTTTAGCCACAACTATAAACATTACATTTGGAGAGGTGTCAACAAGGCCTATGATGAAAGGAACACTATTGCTGCTGTAAAGCATGGAGGTGGATCGCTGATGTTTTGGGGATGTGTGAGCTACAAAGGCACAGGAAACTTAGTCAGGGTTGAAGGAAAGATGAAAGCAGCACATTATCAGCAAATACTGGAGGTAAATTTGCACTCATCAGCCCGTAAGCTGCGCATGGGATGTAATTGGATGCTCCAACATCACAATGATCCAAAACACAAGGCTAAGTTGACCTGTCATTGGCTACAGCAGAACAAAGTGACAAATTGGCTACAAAGAACAAAGGTTCTGGAGTGGCCATCTCAGTCTCCTGACCTCAATATCTTAAGCGCACAGTTCATGCAAGACAGCCCAGGAATTTACAGGAACTGGAGGCTTTTTGCCAAGAAGAATGGACAGCTTTACCATCTGAGAAAATAAAGAGCCTCAACCACAACTACCACAAAATACTTCAAGCTGTCATTGATGTTAGAGGGGGAAATACACGGTATTAAGAACTTGGGTATGTGAACTTTTGATTAGGGTCATTTGGATGTCTTTGGTTGTCATTATGATTTAAAAAGAGAAAACAGAGTAGTTTAGCAATAGACGGCTTCACCCAACCACTAACCATGAGTTGAAAAAAGTTCTTGAACTGTCACTCATATTCGCTGAAAAAAGGCCAAGAAAGCAAAAATTCTGCTGGGACATGTAAACTTTTGATATATATATATATATATATATATATAATATATATATATATATATAATATATATAAATATATATATATATATATATATATATATATATATAATATATATATAATATAAATATATATATTATATATATATATATATATATATATATATATATATATATATATATATTATATAGATGGTTCATGTATACAAGTGAGTTTATTGATGACTACAATTGAAACCATTAATACCGGTGACATTATCTTGTGACAGTAACCATAGCACCTTTAAAGGGTAGGATAAATTCGATTTGATTGAGCAGTCAGTTCTTGAAGTTGATGGGTCCAAAGCAGAAAAAAATGAATAGGCATTTGATAAGCATTGATAAGTACTAAATTTTGATGACTTAATAAATTGGTCAGAACATTTCCAAAATGATAGGTCTTGTGGTTTGTTCCTATTACACAGTGGCTAATACCTGCCATAAGTGGTCATTGGACTGCACACAGTGTATAGCTATTTATTGCTTTGGAGAGTGTAATGCCACAGGGCAATCACAGAGTGCCAATGTTAACCCTTCACCCTAGTTTCTACAGTGAGGATGTAAGCTTTCAAACTGAACCACAGAGCAATAAAAATAAGTGGCCTTTTCTGATGAATTTCATTATGTTTCATCATATGAATAACCAGATTTACAGTTTGTAACATAGTTAACAGATGACAACAAGTTGCACTACAGAATGAAAGCTGGTAGAAGCAGCTGGACAACGTTCTCCTGGGAGAGCTTGGGTCCCTGCATTCACATAAATTATACTTTGACAATTGCCACCTACCTAAACATTGTTGCAGACAAAGCATACCCTTTCATGTAATAGTATTCTTTAAAGGGCTTTTGCCATCTGGCCGTGTTTGTGCAGTTCTCCCTGCCTGTTTCTATGGGATTTTCCAAATGCAGCTGAACAAGTGTGCTTAGCTGCATTCAGAACTCTCATAGACATGAATGAGGGAGAGTTGTGCAAGCACAACCATCTCCACTTTCTTTGGGACCGGTTTTGCCAGATGGCAAAAGCCCTTTAATTCCAGTGGCTTGTTTCAATAGATTTCTGCTCCCTTCTTCAATGCAAAAAATGTTCATGGTATGAGTTATGTGACAAAGAGTATAAGGTATTAAACTGGCCTCCAAATGACTGAATACGATCAACTATTTGTAAATGTACTGGCAAAACAAGTTTGATCTATGAATACCCCACCTCACAACTTTCAAGAATTTTTTTGCTAACACTATGGTGTCAGAAACACTAACATAAGACTCCTTAAGAGGTCTTTAGAATTCCATACTTAGACATGAAAAAAAACTTTTTCGTATTTTAAAGGGAGCAAGCCAAAACCCATTTTTTTTTTAGGGGAATTTGGGCGAATTTCTCAAAAATTAAATTTTCCGACGTTTTCCCGGGTCAAATTTTGTTTCGAATTAAATTTAAATTTTCGATAAATGCTTTTAAAAAACAGTTTTAATTTCCCTGGTTGCCAACAGACCCTTTTAGGGTGCTTTTTGAACTTTGGGTCCCTTTGCTCATATTTTGCAGAGGGAGCTTGGTTTGGTCTTCATCAATGCTGTTTTTTTAATATGAATGCAGAGGGACTCCCGCCGCTTTGGGAATGGGCTTCACTCTTAAATTCCCCTGGGCATTAGGGGGGAAAAACGCCCAAAAACGGGAAGCGGGAATGCACCCTGTTAAATTTTGGCAGTGCCAGCGGGAAAAAAAAGAAAAGGCTGAGGGCTAAGATCCTATGATAGACCAAAGAAAAAAATAGTATTTTCCCCTGGAGCCCCCCAAAAGGTCACGGAGAAATTTAAGGGGGAAATCCAGCGGGGGTTCCCCCTGCAAGGCCAAAGCTTTTTGGTGTCATCTAGCGGCCATGTTTTGGGACCCCACTAGGTCATTTTTTTCCCTTTCCCCCGAGGGACATTTTGGCCCCAACCCCAGCCAAGAGTTGGTGGGTTTGCCCAGCCCCAAAACCCCTTTAGTTGGCATGGCCTGGGGGGAGGTGGGGGCCCTCCCCTGCCCCTAAAACCCACCCCCTGTCCTTTTTTCGTTTTCCCCACCCCAGGGGAATTCTATATGGCGTGGTTTTCGCCCCAACTTTTACAGTGGGGGCCCCAAACTTTTTGGGGTTTGGGGGCAGAAAAGAGGTGGGAAAGACATCCTTTGCTTCTTGAGGGGGGGCAAGTAGGGATGAGGAGGTGGTTTTGGGGGGTTTTTAGGTTCGCGGGTGCCCCAAGGCTCTGTACAGCGACCCTTTTGAGGGGGGGACAGCCGGTGAAAGGAAAAACATTTAATCAATGTAGCTTATTTCATTGGGACCCCGGGTTTGAACCAAGAAAGGGAGGGGGAAAAGGGTTTATTTGGTGCCCTAGTTAAAAAAGGGCCATAAAGTCCCCCCCAAATGGAAAATTCCCCCCCACCTCCATGCCTCCTTGGGGCCCCTTTTCTGCCGGAAATTGAAGTGGCCCCCTAGGCAGTGGGGCCTACCCTGGGACACAAAATTTGTCCGGCCCTGGAAGAAATTCAGTTTTTTTTCACCAAATTTTTAAAGAAGACGGGAAAAAAGGAAGAAGGAGGATTTGGAGGAAGACAATCGGGGATCTTGGACAGAAGAGATTTAAATGTATGGGCCCGAGATTTTAAATTTGGATGTTTCAGTTTTTACGGGTGGGAAATTTGAAAAGCCATGTGATGCTATGTGCTGACCCAGACCCAAAACTGTGGGAAGGACTTTTAATCATTTCTTTGGGGGAAAAAGGGAAGCGGCAGCTTGGTGTCGGGCTGTGGCGAAAGCCCGAATTCTGTAGTGTGGCCGGAAATTTCAGCAGGGTGGCTGCAGTGCGAGGTTGGGGCCATTGGGCCCTTACGATTTAGACCACCCACTTTGGGGGCCCCAGAAAGTAGCGGCAAATGGGGGCCCACCGGCGGCCCAGGTCGGGGTAACGTAAGTCAGTGCAGACCCTTTGGTGGGAAAAATTAAAATTTTCCGGCGGTTTTTTTGGGGCAGTTTTTGCCCACCAGAAGGGCGAAAATTGGTTTTTAAAAATGTCAAAATTCTTTTGGGGAAGAAAGTAAATTTTGTGACCAGGGACCTAAGTTAACCCCCCAGCCCTGATCAACTTTCATGCGCTTCACCATACAGGGGCCCGGGTTTGAAATGTGTTCAGATGGGTGGCCCATCCTGTAAAAATTTTTGGCCCCGCCCCCCCTTTTTTTAAGGCAGTAAAAGTTTTCTCACCTCTGTCGAAGGAAAACTCCCTGTCTTTTCCATCATTCACCTGCCGGGGTTTAATCTTGCTCCTTGCCACTCAGGGTTTCCACAGTCGTTCAGGGGAGAAGATTTGACAAGGGGACCAAAAGCATTTATGCGTCTAGCCAAACCCCTAATTTTGGGGAAAGCCGGGCCTTTTGGCCCCCTTGGTCCAAGTTGGTGGTACTGCTATCCCCCCTTTTCAAGTGGTGGATTTTTTAAACCCATTAAGGAAATGGCCGGGAAACTTTTTCATTCACTTTTGGCCATTTTAAAACCCCCCAAAACCCCACCCCCCTTGAGCTAAACAGAACAGAAAATAAGAAACAGGGGAAAAACGGAATTAAATGAACGGGGGGAAAATTTGATAAAGCAGGGGAAAATTGATGAACTGAAAAAAAATTTATATTAACAGGGGTTATTGTGAAAAGGGGGAAATTTGATGAAAGGGGAAATTGATGCCCCCAGGGGGAAATTGATAAACAGGGGGAAAATTGGTGGATAGGAAAAAATATTTTAAACGGGGGATTTATTGGATGAAGGGGGAAAATTGGGTTGGGAACGGGGGAAAAATTGGGTTGAACAGAAAAAGGACTTTTTAATGGTTTATTGAGTTTAAAAAAGCGGACGGGGAGTAAAACCCCTGTCAAATTTTTTAATGTGGGCCTGTGCCAAGCTCGTGTGTGACACCTGCCGTTTGCTCGGGGCCCCTTTCAGCGTGGAACCACCTTTTTTGTATGTCACCAGGCTACGGGACCCATTTGAGTATCCCCACTGTTTTAGGGCCCGGGAAAACAAATCTGAAAAAATTTTTAAGGGTTTAAGGGGGGGAATTGGAAAACCGGGGGAAATACTTTCTCCCCGGCCACATGGTGGGGGTAAACTAAATGGAGGGGGGAAGACTTTGGGGCCCAAAGAGTTTTTCTGGCGAAATGAGCGTTTTTTATTCGGGTGAAAGGCGAGGGCAGGAGAAACCCTGGAGGTTTTGGAAAAAGATCAGACACCATTGGCCCGGGTATACAGTAAAGATAGAGGAAATGGAGTCCCCCAAAAAAAACTTGGCAGGGGGCCCTGCTGCATGCTGATTTGCCGGGCCCTAGTAGCTGAATTGTCCCCCACCCGGGCAAGGGATGAATTCGGGGCTTCCCCCCCGGGGCCCCCTCTTTTAATGGTTAAAATTGGGGGAAATTTTTTCACCGGCCAAGACAGGGGGACAAACTCAATTTATTTTAAAAGAGACATCCTATTTTTATTTTTATTTGGCCCAAATGTCTTTTCTGCCCCCAATGGTTCCACCTTTTTAACAGGTCGGGCCCCGGGGGGTTCTTTAAAGGTTTTTCTTTTGTACCATTTCCCAAAGGCTGCGGGTTAGGGGAAATTTGGGGGGGGGGTTTCGGAGCATTCCCAACCCTCCATCACCCAGCAACCGGGGCTGGAGTTGTTTCCCGGGAAAAAGCTTTTTTTCAAAACCCAAAAGTGATTTAAAGGGTTCCCCGGGGTCACCCAGCCCCTTTGAGCAGACCGGGGGCCTTGGATTCTTTTTGGCTAACCTTTCCAGCTTCAATTCAAAATTCTGCCCCCGGGCCCTAAAATTCCACACATCTGCTGCCAGCTGCTCCTTCTACCACCCACCTCTTTACCGGGGGACTGTTATTGCCCCCACCTCCCCATTTTCCACGGGGCCCAAATTATGTGCCTTTTTGTTTGTGTCCCACCCACCAAAAAGTCCCTTCATGTCCCTGCCAACTAGAAACTTTCTCAGTCGACACATGTGGTTTTTCTAAGCTTTTTTTTCCACCCTCACCCACTCTAGGACATTCCCATTTATTTTGGGTTTTTTCCCCTTTTTTAAACTGGGGGAAGTGCTTTCCCAAAACACAAAAAACCCCCATTGCAAATATTCCATTTCCCTTTTTTTGGGGTTTTCCCGTCCTGTTTCCTTTTGGCTTTAGAAATTGATGGTTTATTGCCCAAAATTATCAGCTTTTAAACGAATCCCAAAATTTAAAAAAAAGAAATTAACTTTTTTGCTACAAATGGGGGAAAAAATATCCCAGGAGACGGGATTTGATATGTTGGGGGCCTGAAATCCCACAAAAAATGGATTTGACACAAAATTTTCTGCAAAAAAGTGAAAAAATTTAAAAACTTTTTGGCCAAAAAAATTTTAAAATACCCCCATGGGTCTAAAGTTGAGGGGATTTCAGGATATATGTGGCAGAAATAGTACTTGCTGTATTTAAACCCCAACAAAACAAGGGGGATAAAAAAACCCCTTGGATTTTAAAATTTCCCTACGGAATAAAACAGGTGAAATTTTAAAATTTGTATTTTTGGGGGGGGGAAAAAACCCACATAAAATTTGGGACTCCCAAATGGACCACTCAAAGGTTGAAAAGATCCCCCCTGTTTATGAAAATTTCCTACTGAAAGAACAGGGTTGGTTTTTTTAAATTTGCTAAAAGGGGGCGGACAAAAAACACATGTTTTTTGATCCCCTTTTAAAACCCAAAAACTTAAATGGGTTTTCCCAAAATTTCTAAAAATTCCCTAATTTTTTGCACAGGTAAAAATTTAAAATGGGGCCCAGGATAAATAAAATTTATTTGACCCCCCAAATGCAACACAAAACCAAGGATTGAGGGTTTTCCCTTTAAAAAATCGGGAAAATTCCCCTAAATTTGCACGGGTTTGAAAATTTAAATAATAGCGACAAAAAAAACATTCTGTTTTTCAACCCCTTTACAACATCCAAAAGGGATTGGTGGTTTTATTTGAATTTAAAAATTTCCTAATCAACAGGAAAAAATTGGGGGAAATTTAAATGGCGCAGAAAAATGTCTGGTTATTTTTGGGATCCCAATAAAACATTTATCTTTGATTGGGTGGTTTAAAACTTGAATTTAAAAATTCCCTTTTAAAAACAACAGGAGAAATTGAAAAAAATTTGGGCGAAAAAAAAAGAAAGTCGGGTATTTCTATCCCAATGAAACCAGATTGAGGGGGTTTTTATTAAATTTTAAAAATTCCCCTTTAAAAAAAAGGGAAAGAAATTGAAATAACGGCCCCGAAAAAGAAAAGGGTCTGTATTTTTTTTTCCCAAAAAAACCCCCTTTTCAGGATTAGTGGGATTACTTGATTAAAAATTCCCAAAATCCCAACAGGAAAATTGAAAAAATGAGAAATTGGGGTTTACCCAAGCGCGCAGCAGCGCAGGGACACTGTTTATGCCAGGAAAACCAACAAGAGGACTTTGAAGAGCGCGGGTTTTGGCCGCCCCTTAATTATAGTGCTGTGCCCGTCCATAAAAATCCACCCGGGGTCTCTGTTTTGGCTTTATGTCTGCACTTGTCTTTTGGGGTCCTCCTTTTTTTTTTCCCCCCAGAGTTCTTTGCCCAGGGAACGCCATGTGCTTGGGGTTAATTTTAAAAAAAAAAAAAAGAGGGCTTCGTTCCTGGGAAGTCCCAATTAAACTTCGGCTTCGTTGCGGGAACCCGAATTTTTTTCTGAAATTTATAAACAAATTTCCCATTTCCCTTTTGAATCGTTTTGCCCATCTCTAATTATATTGTGGGGTAGTTTTGGTATCTTTTTTGGAATTTTTTGTTAAAATTTATGATTCTTTTATTTAATTTTCCCCTGTTTCGCATAACCTACACTCCCTTTCCCAAAAGTTTGGGGTCACTTAAAAATTTCCTTATTTTTGAAAGAAAAGCCAGTTTTTTTAAATAAAAGCAAAACATTAAATGAATTTGAAATTTACTCTATACATTGTTAATGGGGTAAAGATTTTTTCTAGCTGAAACCAAATTTGGTTGTTTAATGCAATATCCTCTTTAGGGGGTTTTTGGGGGCCCATTTCCAAAAAACCTTTCCCTCCACTGTTTAATGGTACTTTGTTTTTCCCAAAAATGTGTAAAAAGCTTTTTGGGTTAATTTTGGGAAACCCCCTTAAAAAACCCTTTTGGGAAAAGAAATGTGCCAGCTTTTAAAAAACGTTTTGGGATTAGAGAATCTAAAAAATAAACCTTCCTAGTTGGAGAATTTGGAGCTTTACATTTGTTATTTTTTTAAAAACTCCCCCAAAATTCCATGTGAAAAAATTCCCAAGAAACTGAAGTTTCCTAAAGGGTGTTTTACTATTTCCCTTCGGGGGAGAGCACAAACAGGCTCAAAAACCAAGTAAAAGGGAAGTGGGAGGGCCCCATGCAAAAAATGACAACAGGGCAAGTACATTAAGTCTTAGTTTGAAAAAATCGATGCCTCAAATTTCCCCCAACGGAAAAGTTTCCCTTTAAATAGTCCCCCCGCAAAACGCCAATGTCAACGCAACAGTGAAGGGCGACTCCAGAATGCGGCCTACGGGGCTTTGGGTGGCAAAAAAATAATTCTTTTTGGGAGACTGGTATTGAAAGCAAAAAAATTAATATGTGTTTAAAAAAACCACAGACTTTGGAAAAGGAAAGATTGGAAAAAAAGTTTATGGATGCCCTTTCGAAGTTTGGGTTTTTGGGAATCAAAAGGAAGAAAAAATTGTGTTTGGTCGGGGGTTCTTTTTGCGCGGGTAAAGCGGGAGATTTTTTAAAAGGGGAAAAAAGGGAATTTTGAAAAAGGGAAAAAGGCTATCACTAGAGATGGGCGAAGTTCTCCAAAAATTCGATTCGGTCACTTCCCCGGGAATTTTTTTCCCAAAAAATTTGTTTCGGGCCCGAATTCTTCGGCACGAATCCGTTAAAAAACACCCTTTTTCCAAGGCTTCACAGACCCTGCGGGGTCCCCTTAGAATTTTGTGCCTTTGCCAAATTTAACCCAAGAGGGAGTTTTGGTTTGGTCTTCTTAAAATTTGTTGTTTTTAGATGACACGCAGTTTGGACTCCCAGTCACTCTTAAATCGTTTACACTATAAAAATTCCCTGGCACAAAAGAGGGCAAAACTGCCAAAAAAAAAACCTCAAGGGGGGGAAATGGGGGGCCTGATAAAGTCATGCAACCAAAGGCGGAAAAAAAAAAAGCTGGGCTCGGGTGGAAAACCTTTAAATACAGAGTGTGGAGGGGGACGGCGGAAAGCCAACCCAAACATGAGGTCAAAGTGACAAAAGACTTTTCCTGGAGGTGGAAAAAAAACAGGACTAGGCCACAGAGTGGCCAAATGACACAGTGTGGGAAGGGTCCCCGGCTGCAGCGCTTGAGGTAAAGAGACGGCACAATGCCCACCCTGGGGGTTGGTAAAAACTGGGTAGGCCACAGAGTGGCACAAAAACACAGTGTGGGGGTTCACGGCAGCAGAATGAGGCAGGCAGTGGCAAAATGACTTTCGGAGGTGGCTAAAAACAGGATAGGCCCAGAAGGGCACAATGAACAGTGTGAAGGGCACGACAGCGCACAGCATGTTTTCAACGGGGCACAATGACTTTCTGGAGGTGGAAAAAACAGGAGTAGGCCACAGAGGGGCACAATGACAAAAGGGAGTTTACGGGAGCAGCCACACACATTGAGGTCAGACAGGGGCACAATACATTCTGGAGTAGCAAAAAAGGCTAGGCCACAGAGTGCAAAATGACCGTGTGGAGCGTACGGCAGCAGAGCATGAGGTCAGGAAATGGCACAATGACTTTCGGGAGTGGCTAAAACAGAGTAGGCCAAAAGGTGGTACATTGGACACATTTGGGGGGATGTATGGCACCAGCAACACAGCGCATAGGTCAAAAAGTGCACAATGACAGAGTGTGGGGGTGGGGGGGAAATACCATCCCTGGTAAAGATGGTTGGTGGCAGATGGGAAATTCAGCGATGTGGGGCATCAGGGGGGGTGGGGCATCAAAATATGGTGAGGCATATATTTGGAACCCAGACTTTTTTTTCTCACAGTTTGGGTGAGGGGTAAGGCTGATTTATCTGACGTCTAAGGCATTGGGGGTGTGGAAATCCGGGCCGTCCACGCCGATTCATTTTGAAAAAGGGTCATCGTTCCACTTTTCCCCGTGGAAAAGCGGGTTCTCCTTGGGGTAACGAGGGCCCCCCGCCGCACAAAACACCCCTTAATCCCACACCTGGCCGGGGGGGGGGAAAAATTTCTACTGCAAACCGGGCAATTTTGCGGCCACAATCCATTTGGCTACCCAGTAGCCCAAGACCTCTAACGGGGGTGGCAGAGTGCATCTGGCCCCCCCGAGAGATGATGGCAAAGAGAAAAAAACTCTCTTTGCAGAGGTGGTGGACGGTTTTTTTTTGTCCCCACAGCAGAAAAAAAAACGCTTAATTAACCCCTGGATGTAAATTGCTCCAAAAAAATTTTAGCAACCACAAACACGATTTGTAGCGTGTTACATTCGTGTTTTTACGCTAACAACAGAGAAAAAAATTGTAATTAACCTTCGTTTGTAATTTGGGTACAGGAAAATTGTTTTTTTTTGCTTGAAAAAACGGTTTTTTTTTAGTCACCCCCAAGGGGAAAAAAGCTTAAAAAAAACCCCTGGATGAAAAATTGCACAAAAAAAAATTGGAAACCGAAAACTACAAGCTTTGAGCGTGTTAAAATGGGTGTTTTTTCGCTAACAACAAGGGGAAAACTTGTAACTAACCTTCGCTTGGAATTATACTACGGAAAAAAATTTATTTTTTGGGGGTGAAATAAACGGTTTCTTTTGTCCCACACAGCGAACAAGCTTATTTAACCCCGGGAAGTAAATTGCCAAAAATTAGCAACCAAAAAACTACGAGCTTTGAAATTTTTTACAATGGCGTGTTTTTTACCTAAAAAACAAGGGAAAATTGTAATTTGCTTCGCTTGTAAATTTATGCTACAAAAAATGCTTTTTTTTGGGGGTGAAAAAACGGTTTCTTGTATTCACCACAAAGAAACATCGTTTAAATTAAACCCCCGGGATGAAAAATTGCGCCAAACAATTTGAGCAACCCAAACTTCAGCTTTTGTTTTTACGAGGCGTGTTTTTTTAGCTCAAAAGAGGAAAATTGTAATTAAACCTTCACTTGTAAATTATGCTACAGGAAAAATTTCTTTTTTGGCATGAAAAAATGGGTTTTTTTTAGTCACCACAGCAAAAAAAACCCCGTTTAAATTAACCCCTGGATGTAAATTGCGAAAAGAATTGAGCAGCCAAAAATGAAGGGGTAATTTTTTTAAAAAATTTTGTTTTTTTAAATGAATAAACAAAACGGCTTAGATCCCCCCTGGTATTCAATGGTGTGAGCAATAGCTTTAAAAATGTATTTTAGCTGCATGGACACACACGGATTTCAACCAATACCCCAAAAAATCTGAAATAAAACTTAAAGAAACAGTCTCTCAAAAATGGACACCCCCCAAAAATCGCTGTATAAAAATGAGTTCTTTAGTATCAGCTATCATAAGCACCCGGCCAGCCCCTTTCCCCAAATCATACGTGAGGCGGTATGAGTCCCAGCGTCACCCCGGACTTATTTAGTTGGTGACGTCACGAATCCCGCCGTTCTTGATTGGCTTTATCTCTGCAATTCATGCGGGGCTATGCCCTTCTTCCCCCCGAGTTTTTTCCCCCATGTAACCCTGTGCTTGAGCCATTTTATCAATCAAAAGCCCTTCGTTCACGCAAAAGTACCCCCAATTTTTCAACTTCTTTCCCGCCTTTTCCCTGAAATTTAAACGAATTCCACTTCGTTAGAATCGTTTCGCCCACTCTAACAAAATTTAAATTCTGTAACCTTTCATTGGTGGGAGAAACCCCAAGCCAATCAAATGGGGAGCGACAGGGACCATTAAAACCTATGGAGAAGAATGGACCAATCAAAATAAAAGGGGGACATTTTAAAAATCAGTAAAAATGCAAAAAAAAGAGTATTGGTTAAAGCTAGGGGGGGCTTACTATTTTGCATTCTCGGCCAATCAGGGCGAGAACTACTTGTCCCATTGTAGTCAATGAGAAGAGCTTACAGAATTTGAATTTTTTTTTAATTTTAGTTTATAAAGGTTTCACTCTTTCAGAAAAATTTTTACTTTTAATAAAAACGTTTTTTTTTATTCAAAATCCATGCCGCAGGAGCTGAGAGCTGAGATTTCTTGCCCCGTTTGGCCATGCTAAATAGGAGCAAGTAGCTCGTGCCTGATTGGCCGGAAGCCAAGCCCCCAATATTTCAACCAATCAGCTTTTTTTGCATTTTTACTGTATTTTTAATGTCCCCCCCTTTTAAATTTTGTTGGTCAATACTTTCCATATTAAAATGGCTCCCTGTCGCCCCTATTCTATTGCCAGGATTGCAAGCCCCGTAGTCCCCAATCAGCTCTTTTTGAATTTTTACTTTATTTTGAACTGTCCCGCCTTTGAATTTGATTGATCAATTTTCTCCATAGGTTTTTTTGGGGGCACGGGCGCTCCTATTCTGATGAAAGGTTTTCAGACTTAATTATGTATTTCCCGGCAATTTCAATATCCAAATTCCCGTGTAGGCCCCTTCTAGATTTTTTTGGGAAAATGATTTTTTTTATGTTTTTTTTTTTTTTTTAGAAGGTTTTTAGCTTGTTTTTTGTGATGAGCGATTATGTCGACTATCTCATCGGGTCGATAGTCCGATATTGTCAAAATTTTCCCAAAAAGTTTCCGAAGTCGGGTTAGATTATCGCCGATGACCATTAAGTTTAAAAGGGAAGGAACAACACTTGTTTTTTACACCCAAAAAGGGCTGGAGAACTGAAATTATCACCCCAAAGAAAATGGATAATGCTACATCTTAGGCAACCACAGGTTTTTAAAAGTCACAGAAAAAAAGTCACACCACCATTCACTATCCCTGTCTTTGTACCACAGCCGACCCTTAAACCTGCATGACCCACAAATTAAAAAGTGGCAGAAGGCAGTATAATTTGAACAATCATTTTACTTGAACTGGACATTGAATATTCCTGTCCTGGAACGCAGCATGACCCTTTAACCTGTCTGACCCACAGATTAAAAAGTGCCGGAAAAGGAGTCTTTGAACCACTATTTTAGTTGAAAATGACATTGGACTATAAGGCTATGTTCACAAAGGCTTAATTGCGGGCCGTAATTACGCCCCCGCAATTACGCGTGTGGATGGGGGGCGGGGCAGGAGCGGGGGACGTGAGCGGGGGGCCGGCAAATTCGCCGGCCCATTTACTTGAATTGCCAAACGGGCGTATACGCCGCTAGTAATTCACATGTCAATTATCTCCCCCCCCAGCGGATTCGCCGGGGCGGGGAGAGGAGAAGTAATCCATAATTCTCTAGAGAACGTGAATTACCATAATGAATGGGCCGTTTCGGCCCGTAATTGGTGCACTTCGGCGCGTAATTACGGACTGAAATATGGCCCATTTTAAGCCGTGTGAACATGCCTTAACTGTCCTGGACCGCAGCATGACCCTTAAACCTGTCTGAACCACAGATTAAAAAGTGCCGGTAAAAGAAGTCTTTGAACCACCATTTTAGTTGAACTGGAGATTGACTATACCTGTTCTGTACCACAGTATGACCATTAAACCTGTCTGACCCACAGATTAAAAAGTGTCGGAAAAAGGAGTCTTTGAACCACCATTTTAGTTGAACTGGACATTGACTATACCTGTTCTGTACCACAGTATGACCATTAAACCTGTATGACCCCCAGATTTAAAAAGTGCCGGAAAAAGGAGTCTTTCAACCACCATTTCAGTTGAACTGGACATTGACTATACCTGTCCTGGGCCACAGCATGAGCCACAAACCAGCATGACCCCCAGATTTAAAAACTGCCGGAAAAAGGAGTCTTTCAACCACCATTTTAGTTTAACTGGACATTGACCATACCTGTCCTGGTTAACCTACATCTGTTCAAGTCTTCCTGTACCTCCCTTGTACAATTCAGAGGAATATATGTATCGGCTATTTTGTGCATGCCAGTTTTTTAGTAGTTTAATTCTAGAAAACACATTTTTAAAATAGGATGGAATCCCACCACATCTTTGTTTCTCTCTTTTTTTAAATGTATTAAATGGGTTGTCTCATTACAGTAATTGCTAGCTATGTTAAAGATCTTGCAAAAACAAGTCATTTTGCAATATGTGTCCATTAACAGTGTCCTACCAATTCCTGTTTCTGACAGCATCATCACCCTTGAGCCACTCTTGACAATTGTGAAGAACAAATGTCTGTTAGAAACCCCTT
The DNA here is from genome assembly GCA_025379985.1 of Phyllomedusa bahiana. Classification (NCBI taxonomy): domain Eukaryota; kingdom Metazoa; phylum Chordata; class Amphibia; order Anura; family Hylidae; genus Phyllomedusa; species Phyllomedusa bahiana. The sequence continues at coordinate 844 of JAODAL010045261.1, read as the reverse complement.
TTTTTAAATAGGACCTGTAGTATAGCTGCATTTCACATCAAAAATGTCCTAAAATTCAAAACATGACCCTTGAGCCACTTTTGACAATTGTGAAGAACAAATGTCTGTTAGAAACAATTATTATTTTTTTTTTTATAATAGGACCTGTAGTATTGCTGCATTTCAAAGCAGCATGACCCAAAAAAATTATAAAAATGACTTCTCAGCCACTGTTAAAAAATGTGAGGGAGAAATGCCACATAGAAGCCACATTTCTGTTCCAAAGAGTACCATGATTTTAAGCTGTTTTCTCAAAAGCACCATGACCCCAAAAAAAATATAAAAATGACTTCTTAGCCACTGTTAAAAATTGTGAGGGAGAAATGCCACTTAGAAGCCACATTTCTGTTCCAAAAGACCATGATTGTAGCTGTATCTCACAGCAACATGACCACAAAACCATTGACAATGCGAAAAATTCTTAAGATGAAGTGAGTAAATGGAATACGGTTTTGTCATGAAACCTTGGTGTTTTTTACAGTCTCCTCACAGCAAAACCAGCAAAATGAACTTGTCACGGATGCCCCTGCGACCCTTGTCCCGAGTCATGGGCGCATCCGTGCCCCGACTCTGAGCGGCGCCCCGTCCCGCACCTCGGGTCTGGGGTCCGCTCATCCCGCTGCTTGTGTCCCCAGTGACTTACCCGGCCACGCTCCTGCCCCATCCGTCTCGGTCCCTCGGTGTGCGCGGCGCCGCCCCTTAGGGAGCGCGCGCGCCGACAGTCTGAGATTTAAATTGGCAGTGCGCCTGTAATTGGCCATTACCGGGCACTGCTCTTATTTTAGCCTGACCTCTTCCCTGGGGC